>MU204278.1:6088451-6110080 GCA_017309775.1 Paedocypris sp. Pulau Singkep | reverse complement strand
TCTCTCTCTCTCTCTCTCTCTCTCTCTCTCTCTCTCTCTCTCTCTCTCTCTCTCTCTCTTCATTCTATTTCAACACTCCCCACCTTTCTAACTTTGTTTCTCTTTTTTGACTGATGAGGGCCACGCCCAGTTTATCTCAGGCTACTATTAAGGATTAAACCATTTCATTCTGATGTTCTCTCAGTCATTAGTTGCACTTCACCCACTTTCCTGATTGTTCTGACATGTTTTGTGAGTTTAAGTTTCAGCTTCTTTATCAAATGTTGTGTGTACTGTACATGTAAAATTACTTTTACACTACGTGTGTGTGTGTGTGTGTGGGTGTAGAGTTAATTTCCACAGTTATTTATGATTCTAGGAAACAACTCTTTGCTCGGCTTCAGGCTACTTTTGGAGATTGTCGACCAGCCGTTTATGTCATGAGATCTGATCTTGTGTGTGTGTGTGTGTGTGTGTGTGTGTGTGTGTGTATGAATGAGACGAAGCGAGTGATTTAGATATACACTAGTTCCACTCCATCAGTGAGATTCACACGGCTGTACTGAAGGTCATTTGTTATGGGTGTAAGCTAAGCAATGTAATCCGCTTCAATTACAGTCTTCACCTCCCTCCCTCCCTCCCTCGCTCTTTCTTATTACTCCCTTGCTCTCTAACCTCTCATCTGTCAGTTTACTCTAACTCTTCCTTTATTCTGTCTCTTTCTCTCTCTCTCATTTCAATCTTCTCTTTCTGCTTTTTATTCCCTTATCTTGACCTCTTTATGAATCACTTCCTCTTTAACGTTTCCTCACCTTTAGCCTGTCGGTCTCTAGTTTTCTCTCTCTTCATCCTTTTGCCTTTTTTTTTTTTTTTTTTTTTTTTTTTTTTTTTTTTTTTTTTTTTTGACTCACTTTATTATTTACCCAATCCCCTTTTTTCGCTCTCTTATCTCTCTCTCTGCTTTATTTACCTCTTCTTTTTTTATCTTTCTATCCATTGACTTTTTCATGCTTTAAAACTTTTATCCCCTTCTCTATTTTTCCACCTTAAGTGTTTCTCTCTTACTTCAATATATACCGTAAATCAATTCCCTTTTCCCCTCTTTCTAATTATATATTCTCTTCTTTCTATCTCTCTGCCCATTCAATAAATATTTATCTTTTTTAGCTTAAGCTTCTTCCTTTATTCTTTAATATAATTATCATCAAACTTCTCCAACTCTAACACCGTATATTTCTTTTCTATTTTTTTTTTCTCCTTCTAACATTACTCTCTTCCTTTTCCTAAGGCCTCTTCCTCACTCTGTAGCTCTCTTTTTCCACATTTTTGATCTTTATTTCTCTTTCACATCACGTCTCCTCTGCTTCTTTCTAGCTTTCTATCTCACCTCTTCCTCTCTCTCTATCTAAGCCATCATATCTGCTTTTTGTGTTGTCCATCATTATACGCTTTAGTTACAATTCTTTCTGCATAAGCACAGACTTCTCTCCTCTCTTCCCTGACAGCAGGATTCCTGCCTGACCCGGAGAAGCCGATCTGTTCTGACCGGAGGTGGTCAATGATTCCAGGAATGTTTCCAGGTCAAAGGTCGGTTTCTGCATCTTAACTTTGGTTATCCTCTTGCTGAATGTCAATGTTTTACAAGTGGTTCTGAGGGAAGGTTACACAGGATTCTGTGTTATATTAGCATTACAAATGATCACATGCTGCAGGACGCATGGCCTGAATAATGAACAGCGTTTCTCAGCTCAATACCGCAAGCTTTGTTTAATACGCTGGAAAAGATTTGCTTTTTTTCAAGCATATAGAAATGTGATTGATGTGTTCAAGACTCTTCTGTAGTAAAAAATGTCACTTCAGAGTACAACTTTCTCTCTCTCTCTCTCTCTCTCTCTCTCTCTCTCTCTCTGTCACTATACACTCTGTCTCTTTCTTTCTCTTTCTTTTTCACTTCGTCTCTCTCTCTCATTCCATCTCACACCATATCTCTCTCCATTTTCCTACTCTCTTATCCTCTATATCTTTGTCTCCTTTCTCCTATTATACATATTTCTTTCTCTCTTTTTCTCTCGCACTCTCTATCACTTTCATTGTCTCTTAGTCCTTTATTCTTTCTTTGTCTCTGTCCTCCTCTCTCTTTGTATTTTTTATTCTCTCACTCTTTCTCTTTCGCTGTATGTCTCTCTTCTTCACTTCTCATCACTCTTTTTTTCAATTTCCTTTAATCTCTAAATTCTTCTCTCGCTTTTTTTTTAACATTTTCCCTTTTTATTCTTGTGGAATCTTTCTTCCCGCCTCTCTGACTTTTCTTTTCCACATAATCTTTAATAATTCTTCTCTTTCTCTGAATACTCCTTCTCAGCCTTCATCTTTCTCTTTCTCCAGCATCTGCTGCATTAGTCTCAATAAGGTCTGACCTGGTCCATCTCTCTTTCGCAATAATGCAATATCACACACACTGTCTGGCCGCCGCAGAGGAAATGGGTCTAGAATACACAGCCATCGTTTCAGGAGTATTGACTGTGATTTTCTTGGGCTAAAGTGATGTTTAGCATGCTGAGGCGGACCCGGTGACCTCATTAGAACCTGTTGGTGACGAATCTGATGGTGCAAGGTTGCCCTGGAGACTAGACGCAGCCCGTCTCAAGCACTCGTGATTTAGTCAGCAGATACGACTGAGCTTCAGTCCTCACCAGGAACACGGAGGATTTGTGTTTTAATCCTGCTTTTATTGTGCGGTGATGACAGCTGTTATAGTCACCAATAAAGAGAAAGATGGATGGTCAAAAAAACAGATATATTTTTCAGTCTTCTATTTTTCATTTCTCTTCAATCACGCTTTCATTCTCTATGACTTCATATCACGTCTCCCGATCACTTTTTATTACCTCCCGCTTACTCTCTCTTTCTCTCTGTCTCTCATACCTCTTTTTTCTTTACTTGTTTTTCCTTTGTCGTCTATCCCAGCATCTGTTCATTCTTTCATCTTAAATCTACACCATCTGCATATATTGGTGCATTACAATGTAATTGCGCTGCGTGTACATTTTCTGCTTTGTTCATCAATACCCGATTCTCTGTACGCTTAAATGCATTTTTGTTTGTTTTCATAATGACAGAATTATAATTTGCTCTGATAAACTTGGCCTTGATGTTTCACTCACCAAAATCACCATTTAACAAGAAAGCATTTTTAACAAAACTACAAAATTTTATTAGACACATGGTTCATCAAAATTAATGTGCGTCATTCATTCCCCTCCGTTTATTTTGCTATAACCGTTAAATGAGTGGTTGCACTTTATTTTTATTTGCGTTTTATTTGCTTTATCTGTTTGGCTCTGCTGTTTTGTTGTGAATACAGCCGAGCTGCCATGAAATCGATCGGTTTACTTGACATCTTGAACACCTGTAAATAATCGGTTATATTTTCTGTAAAGTAATTCTTATTACACACGTATATTACATTTTAGAATATATGTACTGTGTATTCCATATATTATATTATTTTCTTTTTTCTGACTTCTAGCCTTATCCATTTCGATTGTTCACTGAACTTTGACCTTTGATGTGTTCCACACTGCTTTCTCTTCCGCACAGTTCTGAGTTTCTTCGCAGTCGACTGATTCATCCCGACCTTTGGGACGTCGTCTTGGCATGAGCAGTCCTGACAGCAGGAGACCTGGAGAACAAAAGCCTGTTCATCCATTAGCATCACTTCTTCAGTGAAATGAATCACTTTAACTGTGAAATGTTAAAATCAGACCATGGTGAAACTTTTTTTTTAATAATAATGAAAGCCACTTTGAGTTCTAAGCTTTTGGCTTCATGCTCTTTTTTTTTTCTTCATTCTTGTTTTTTCCGCTTACTCTATTTCTGGGTCACAGGGAGGAGCTTCTCTAAGGCCAGATACAGACAACTGAGTAGCAGCCAACCAATCACAGGCGACGTTTTAAAAAATGAGTTCAAGTCGCCAAACCACATGGCAGATGCTTCGTTTACAGCATGAAGTGTTTCCTTTTCTACCACGTGAAAGCACTAAATGTGACTTAACTCAATTCCTCTTCTGCCCATGGGTGAGTTTCCCTATGCATTGCTCTCCACTAAAGCCTGGCAGATGATCCTGCGTTTCGTACTGCTAAGCGGAGACCTGCAGGCATTAAGCAGTCCTTCACAAGCCCACTCCACTCTTTCTCCGGGGGCTTGTCCTTTACTCCTCATGCTCCACTGACTCCTCTCATTAAGGCCTGCAAAGTGCTCAGCATCTGTCTTGTTTTCGCCTTGTAAAGGTTTCCTCCCGTTCCACGACGGACCGAAAACATACGTGCCCGTCAAACCGGGAGCATGTGGGCTTGAGTGGATATGGGTTATTCATAAACAGCGTGTCTTTTTCTCCGCCTTCCTTGCTTTTGTCCTTTTAAAAGTGGAGTAGGCTTTGTGTTTACCAAAATTCAGAATGCTACTATCAAAACAGAATGCTACTATGAAATCTTTATAGGCTTAATGTCTGTAGCTCGCCTTTAGAGCCTTCAACGTCTTCTCTGAAGGCCTAAAAATACATCAATGGGCAGTAGATGTTAAGTATGTTTTGGCCATGAAAACCTACTCACTTCCTCTTATAGCTTTTAATATGGTCGCGCTACCAGACTAGTATTTTCATACAAAAACTTTCAACCAATCACAATTCAGGCGTCATTTGTTACCATGCAACTACAAGCTAAATCAACCCGCCCCCGTTTTCATATTACGTTTTGCAGGCTCGCTTACTATAGAATACACATTTTCTAAACTGTTTTCAAGGAACAATGCGATGAGGAAGAATTTTGTTGAGCAAGATGTTTGAAATTTTCTAGTCGTGTTCGAGTCATTTGTAGCTTCAATAAAAGAACTCATAGTTCAACTCATAGTTTGTCTGTTAAGGTAAACACTGCCCCCTCTGTGCTACCAACATGGACGACTAGTATAAACCCCTAATTGGTTTATTATCGCAACTTTTGGTTAAAAGTTAAATATTGCCTTTTTACCAAATTATTTTTGTGCTTTTTAACATTTTTTTTTTTTTAACATTATCCAATCAATGCTTTCATCCAACCATTTTCTAAGATGTTTTTTGGCCAACCACACACTGGGCTTGGTATGCCGACTTATATTACATCAGTGTTTTCAATCCTCTTGAATGTGTGACTGAAACCCAAGACTAGGCTGATCCACAGGGAACAACATGAAAACAGCGCTAACCACTGTGCCACCGTGGAGACGAAAATGTAATTGCTACCACTCTTGGCTGCCCCTGGTGGCCACATGGGCACTAAGCAGTTGCTTTGTTTTTTATGCCATGGGTTCAATGTGATTTTTACCACCATTTTTTAGTGTCAAGAAACATGAAAGTGAAGTTTAAAAAAAGATGATCACAACAATTTGGAAGCAATTTTGTTACTTAATTTATTTTTATTTTTACTATTCAGACTCTGAAAATAATAGTTCCTGGATCCCTGTGTCTTGGATGTTTGACTGGTTGGAATTGTATGGACCAACCAACCATTTCACAACAGAATCATGTTGGTGCTGTGGCAAAAAACCTGTGTAAAACAGTAAAACCTGTGTCGGAGATCCGGGCGACATCAGGAAACCTGCCGCTGTATTAATTATTCATCAGTCGTGGCGCTTTTCGGTTAACAAACAGGGAGCGTGAAATATTTGCCACCTTCAACAATCATGCTCCATTTTGATCGATCCTTCCCTCATTTAGATTTGGCGCACAGCCATGAATCCTCACAAACACGTCAGACTTTGCTAATAGGACCAGATTTAAACACTCAACTTAGGGAAAATCAATTACAATCTGGAAGGGTTTGCGTTCAGCAAGGCTGTTTGTCCTGAAAACTACGCAGGTTTCTTTGTTAGTTTCCATCAGTGGAGATGTTATTGGGTTAAAAATAGACGCAAGTTCCTGTTTTCTTTCGTGCCGCTAATGTCACAGTCTCGTATAAAACGTATTACGCGAGATTGAATGAAGCATCTTGAATCTTCCTCTCAAAGAAGCTTTTCATACACGATAATACATGGGATTTGGACCGGACTAATGAAACCATTAATGGCTCATGTCATGCGTTTTAACTTACAATTATGAAAGCAAAATTGCTATCTTAAACAATCACGCTTAACTGTTTTTATTAGTCAAAGTCAGTAGATTTCAAGCTTTTATTATATCATCTTGTAACCTATTACATCCATTACCTCTAGACTGAAAAAAGGTTTTTGGTCCTTAATAGATCCATTTTTACTTACAAAATCTACTTTTGTCTCTAATGAATTTTCACAAAACCTTGAGAGAAACAGAGTAAAGAAAAAGTCTTCAGGATGAGTGTTGCTCTGTGATTGGCCACAGATCCAGTGTCCCGCCTCCAGGCCCAGAGTCGCTGGGATTGGCTCCATCTCCCCGTAACCCAGAAATAGAAATGTGTTTGTTAATGAATAGAGGGATGGGATGAATAGAAATTATAGATGTTGATATAGCATTTATAGCCACATTTCAAACAACATCAATTCCACATGTTTGTTCTAGTGGATTTTAGAACGAGCATTATTGCTTCATCATTTCCCTTAGTCCAGTATGAAATAATGCAAATCCTGCAATGCCGAAATCAAAAATGACAATCTCATTATGAAAGCAGACACTGTGAGCCCTGAGCTAATCGAGCCTCTACAACTTTAACTGGGATTTATAAAGGCAATTATCCAAAATCCACATGACTAGAAGCCTGACTGATGCTCTGTGTGAAAATCTGTTTCTCTCAAACCGTTTCAGAACTTTTTCTCTGATTTCTTTTTGGTGAAGTGATGAAGGATGATGAGTCAGCAGATAACGGTGTAACTGATAAACACGCTTGAGTTAGCAGTATTAGTCAAAATCGAGTTTTTCTAACTCATCTAGAAACTTTGTCAATTTTTCTTTACTTAGCTCAAATGACAATCTGCTACCCATGAGTCCCGCAAAAAATTAATTTCAATTAAGAAGTTGCTGGGAGGATTTTATGTGCATTGAAGGCGGGACAAACCCTGCAGTGGCTGACCAATCACAAAGCAGAACACACATTCACACTCTAGTCACACCATTGAGCTGTTGTTCATGAAGGTAACGATTGGAACACAAAAGTGGGGTTAACAAGAAGTTAAGAAGGTTAACAAAAGTGTTGAAACATTTGCGAGAACCGTAAAGCGATCCAAGAATAAATATTCACCGTCTACTGTAATTCACTTGCTTGGATCATTTCAGAACAACATTGAGGCGTCTCCGTCAAACCCAAGCGCAGGAAATTCCATCCCTGTGAAATTCATGACATAAAAGTCGATCACGGAATTTTGGGAAATGCCTAATCTGTAGGCTACTTTCCTACGTACAATTGTGTTTCATCTTTTTATATTAAAAAAAGAAAACCAGATCGAACTAAATCGAACTGCCCAAACCAAACTACTGAAGCAAACAGACGGGGGAAAAAATGGAATACATTTACTGACAAGTGCACAGCAGGAACATAGTTAGAATGGATCCATGATAAATGCATTTCTGCCGTAGAGCGCCATTGATCCATGAGAAATGGTCCATACAAAGGAATTAGGCTTCTTTTAAAACCCTCCAACTTCATCTCGATTGTGCCGAGTGGCTGTTCACCATTTCTACCCTTGATAACTTGCAGAGAGAAGTAGTTTTAAATTGTCACGGTATCTTGTGTGGAGAATCCCGCTTGGAACAGAATGAAGTTGAACATCTTACTTTTAGACACTTTTCCCCCTGCAGGATGTGTTTTGGCTCCGCTTCCGAACTTTGCTGCGTACCGAATGCATGGGCCAGTGCCAGGTTTGGTTCTGTCAGTTGCTGGGAAAGACTCCAAAGCTGGCTGTTTGCTGCTTGTTTCCCCCAAACTCATCATCATTCCTGGTTCTTCCATATGGTGTATGTGATCGCTGAAATCTGCCGTATTCAGAGGTGTCGGTTCTAGAAGAGCCGTGCCAGCATTGACTTCAGAAGGGTTGTGATGAGACTCTTTGCCCTCTAAATGAGCAGAAATGAGTTTGGGTTCGCAAACCGAATTTACCCTATTATTGTGACGTTCTGTGTGGTGGCCTTCAGACTGAGGGAAAATATTCTATATTTTATTCAGTTTTGATCACACTAGCGAAATTTATAATGTCATTTGATGATGATGGTATTTTTTTTTGTTTTCATATTTTTTGCAATTTCCGGATGCTGTATAGTCACCGTTAGTTTGTTGTGGTTAGATGGACACTGTTTTCCAACAATAATGCTTTCATTTTTTTATGTCACTTTTAAAATTAATTTTTTTGCATTTTTAATGATAATGCATTACATTTTTTGTTTTTAATTTGACTGGAATACACTTGCCCGTTTCTTAGTGAGAAGATCATAGCAACAAACTGCTGTGGGTTTAAATATTACACTTCACATTTTAAAATATCAGGGGTATATTGTACTAGGTCTTATTTCAATATTTTATGTTTCAGAGCTATACATTTTACTATATTCTATTTTCCGAGGTAGAGCTTTTTTTTTTCGCAGCAACCGGGCTAAAAACCTGCTAGGTTGCTATAGCACTATAGTACCTTATTTTTAAAGAATGGAGTGACCAATACGCTTTACTAGGTCCTATTTTCAGAGGTAGGGCTTATATTTCATAGCCACTTAGCTGAAATTCTTCTAGGTCATATTTCCAAAACGTAAGCCTGTCGGTCTCAGAAGTGGTCCTACATTATCCTACTCGACTCCCATTATTACAGAAATGAAGATAGCCTCCATTACATTTCAAGTGTTCATTTCTAAATGTGAGCCAGCTCATCGCTCTGACCTTTTCAAAACTTTTCTGAAAGTACACGGTGACTAGGGATCATGGTACGTGGGAAATGGGCTTTGCATTTTTATGCACTTGTGAGTGAAACTTTCTAGATAGTAGTCGACTCAGAAGGTCACGGAGAGTTGCTCAAGACCTCCTCCGATCAAAGACTAACATCTTTCCCCCATCTTTCTCCTGATTGTCACCATCGTTCAGAGCCCGGTCATTCTCTTTGCCGCTCCACATGCATCTAGACTTTGCTCTGTCTCCAGAATCCCAAGCTTTTGTGGAGAACAAGGCTCATTTGTCAAACACTCTTAGCAGCTTCTTGGCAAATGTTTTACCCTTTTATCTTTGTTCAAAAGGAGATTTGCTGTCGCACTTCCGTATTTAAGCTGTCATGGTGTTTCTTTTTTTTTCCTTCCTCTTTCTTTGCAGCCTGCGCTTTGTGAGCCAAGTTTAAACAAGAGTGGTGGCTTAGGAAAATAAGAAAGCAATTTGCTGTTCCAACAAATGGCTGAATTACGAAGATCCACTCGACAAGCCTGTGCGAGCCTTTGAAGTGCCAGCGAATTGACAATGCTCTCCACAGACTTGCCATTTTTTCTGTTCTTTTTTTTTCTTTTTGTCTTTCCTTATTAGGATGGTTTGCAGCATCTCGGGTGATTATCCAGCTTCATGCCACCGTGTGAATCTCTAATGACCTGAGGATGCTCTCCATTAGTCTACGGCAGTCATAAAGGTGCTGCTTTTCGCTTAAAGCACTTTAACCACTGACGGCTTTTTTATTGCTGTTTGCAATTACTACCATTAAACTGTAGCTATAGTGAGGATTTGTTTTTTAACACTCTTGTCAGAATGCATTAAATATCATTAAAGCCTCAAGTTAATGCTACGCTTTCATTCTGTTGGAAATAATGCCGTTAGTGCATTAAATAAGAAAAGGCAGAATGAAATGGCTTCTCTGTCAATTCCAGAGCAAAGAAATGCTTTTAAATGTGATTTGCGTTCTTTGGATTTAGTTGTTTGCTATGAATTTCCTCTTAATTTATTTCCTGCCCATGATAAAGGAGGCGAGGCAACAATGTAACGTATGCCTGTGGCGTTTGCTTTATTTTGTATTTACTTATACAAGCTACTGTCGACATTTACATAAGATAATGATGTTTCTTCTGTCTTAGCTTGCTTAGCATTCATAAGGATGTGAATAATTACTAAAAAATAAGGTCTACAACTCAAGTTATATTTTCATGCGTATTATTAAACCACAAACTAGTTTGGTTTTGTGTCAAGATCAATTACAACATTTTTGCACAAAACAATCATGAGAAAATGAAATTGAAAAATTTTAACTGGGTTTTTTTTTTTATTTAACCTCCAAATCAAGCAATTTTAAAGGCTTACACATGGCCTTAGGATTTTAGTGTTACCTAAATCTAATTTTGTCCTAGACGAAAAGATTCTAGAACTTCAATCTCATAGTCAAACAGAAAATAATGCTACGCATATTTCCAGTGCAAATTCATTAACATTAAACAATTTTTAAGTTAAATTACGCTTAAGAATGTGTATTACAAAAGACAATTTTTGTAATGAAAGTAATAGTAATTACTTTTATATATTTATACGTATTTTTTAAAAAAATGAGAGAAATAATAAAAAAAAATGTGCCACAATCCCATGATTAACTACATTTCCCATGGGCCTCTGGTTTCCCATCATCCTTGTCTTGTGATCGATTAGTTTCAGCTGTCTCCTGTGTTTTTATACTATGTTATGAACCTATGTTTGAATTGTCAGCTCTCCAGCCTCCAGCGTCACCGATCTCTGACAGTTTGTAGCTTACAGCAAAATTTAATTGAAATAATAACTCTTGCAGAGATTGGTGATTTAATCCTCTTATCTCTCTAGTTTCTTAGATATTAGGAGCTGAGAAAAAATTGCTGTTAGTAAGAAGATACCGGTCATGACAGACTGTTAAAGCGAGTGAGTTTTCACTTTCTAGGGATTATTTTACGTCAGGGGATTATAGACATCACAAGAAAAAAAGTTCAACATGTGTAGACGTTTTGCCTGAGACCGAGGTAAAGTAATTTGTCACTATAATGAAAATAGTTATTTCTTTAAACATTATTGTTTCACCTACTTAAAGTATTACTTCACAGTTATGATTTCTATTTAATTTAGTGATTTTTAATATGAATATTTGTCAAATATTTTGAAAAGAAATCGATCGTCTTTTGAACTATTTTTATAATTTTCGTGTAACATCAAACAATGAAATGCAATTTTTTCAAATTTTTTGACAAAGTCAAAATTAATAATTTATTCCTAATCAGAAGAAATAACAGTAATGAAAAAGCAATAATTTCTTCATCCGTTCAGAGCTATGGGATTTATGGAGCTGTTTTTTTTCCAATAATAGTAATATAAAATATTATCTCTGTTATCTGTCACCAAACCTTCAGCTGTAAGACTTCAAATCGGATAAATTGCTCCCAGAGCTGTAAAAGTGTTTTCCATGAGAGCCGGAATAATAAAACAATCAAGTTATGAGATTTTATTACCATTTTGCACATGCTAATGAGTCTTAAACTACGGGGACTTTTATAGAAAGACTCTTACGTCTTATTCTTGTGTTCTCCATGAGTGAATGAAGGTTAACAAATCCTTTAATAAATATGATTAGCAAGTACTAAATGAAATGTACTCAATAGACTTCATATCTCTTTATCAAAACAATCTTTTTTTATTTTTAAACTTGATTTAAAAAGTCAAAGGAACTTACCACACAACAAAATATAAAGGTTTTTGAAGTCATCGCGTCTTAGCTTCATAAAATTGTTTGAAAATGAAAACTTTTTTCACCAATCACCACTGTACTGTGGCAGTATATTTTATTTAATTGTCTCTTTTATTTCTTGTTTTAAAATTGATGGATATCTACTTATTTTTATTATATTTTTCTTCTTACATTGGGCATTTTATTTTGAAGGATTTAACATGGCCATGATGATCATCAATCTAATCTTGATTTTTTTTTTAATTATATATTTTTTTATTTATCTTTATCTAAAGATATCTAATTATCTTATCTAAAAACTCAATTGAATATCAATACCAATGTTTTTTTGTGATGTACTCTTCTTTTTTTATTACTCTTGTTTTATTTCTTTATAAAATTTAGTATTTTCAAGGTTAAACATGGATTGATCAACATTAGAACGTTAGAAAAACTAATCTACTTGTAAGTTGACCACTCAAGCAAGTTTGTTTCAAGCAAATACCCTGCGCATAATAGTGAGAAATAGCCCACGTTTGTTTGGCTTTTCTAAAAATCAGGAGATGTGTAAATTGCCCCGGCTCCGAGTCGTCTTCAACCTCTTCTGCAAGAGCTTATCAAAAGGGCCGAGCAAAAGGAAATGCTGGTGTCAGAAGTCCGGTGTTTCAGCTTGTCTACTGTGACAGGCAAGGAAATGGACCGATACCTGACCTGCATGTGAATCCAGTCAAGCCTTCATCTGAGAGAGCCATTGGTAAACATGCTTTTCTCCTGTCAATCAGCCACTGTCCTCTCTATTCTCCCTGTCAGATTAACACAGCAATATCCACCCTGTCAGTTGTCCACTCAGATAAGGCCTTAACAGCCACTGAATTCATTTTTTCTACTGACCTCGTCTGTAAACGCTCCAAGCAACACACACACACACACACACACACACACACGCATGTTGAAATATAAATTAGAGATAAATTAGTTTGGGAATTCAAGCTAAGAATGTTTAAGGTAACAATGGTGTAGGATTAGTTCTAAAAATAGCTTACATATAGTTTAAAAGGATTTTGTATTTCATTGTATAGTGAATTGTGTACTGTAAATCCTCTTGCATGTTACACTACATAGTAAGATGCTTAATTTCATAGTGCATAGGTTACTAAGTTACATTGTATATGTGTACAATCACAACAAAGGTGTTCTATGCTATGCTATGCTATGATATGCTAGGATATTCTATTCTAAATGTAAAATATTTATTTTATCCACTGCAGGTTTGAGATTCAGAAGAAAAGGTTCTGATTTTTAATAAAATGCTATTTAAATGCAGACATTGTTGACATGTCAATATTATGAAACTCACTATTGCTTCAACATTGTAGCTGTAAGTAATATCTTTTCAATTGAGTTAACGAGACCCGAAAGACTAGTGCTCAAATAATCAATGAATACCCCCCCCCATCTACAGTATGTATATAAATACAATATATGTATATATTAATATATGATATATATATATATATATATATATATATATATATATATATATATATATTAGTAATAAATATATATTTTAATTATTATATATATTTTTTTATTTATATATATATATACTTTTTTGGACTTTGTTATTGAATGTTGTTATTGAATAACCATAATAATACAATTTTTTTTGCAACGCGCCTATTACAAAGCAGAGCACCATACTTGTTGAATGTAACGCAAGACTGGAATGATTCCTCACGGCTCCTGTCATATTGACGTACATTCAGTAGAAGGGACATTTTCTGTGCGTTATACTATACAGTACTAAAAAGAATGATTACAGCCACTTCAACGTGTCCAAACAGAAAACAACTCAATATAAATCAGCATGATGCAATCAGATTGACAAATTAAAATTCCTCTTAGGTAACACTATGATACATGAATGGCACTAAATGAATAGACGTAAGTGAAGAGGGTGTTTGCAGGTTTTGCAGGCCTGGAGAAAGCAGCGCGGCATTGATTTGGACTGACAAGGCGACCTTGCGACTGCTCTTGTCGCAGTGTAACCCTGTTAGCTGGAATATGTCTTCTGATCTGTCACACTAAACGCTACAACTTGGTGTCTCATGCGGCCTTTCAGAACTATTCTGCTTAGAGTCACGTCTACTGGATTATTTATTATGGCGCAACAAACCATTTGTGAACACAACTTTTTCAGAAAGTTATTTAGTGGGAGTTTTTCTTTCCCACTCATGTGATCATGTGACTTTGCAATGTGCATTACATGTATAAGTAGTTAGTTTTGTCTTTGATGCCAGATTATTCTGCGTTTTAAACTATTTCTTGAAATCAATAATGAGCCACAGAGAGACTGACAAGTTTCTCTATTACTGAGTGTTATAACGTCTTTATTACAAATATTCCAGTCTAGGTCAAATGGTAGGCTAGGTCTGGTTTTTAGTGTAGGTTTTTATACTTGGGTCATTCCAAACTCAATAATAGAACTTTTGCATAACTTTGCCTTGAAAACATTAAATGATGCATTGAAACTTGAATAGTGAAGGCTGTAGGCCAAAGGTTATAGATCGCAACAATATGTAATAACTTCACGAACAGCCTATATTTTTTTATAATTTTAAAGTTTTCCTATTAAGAGCTAGACATTGCACTTATCTTGTCTGATAATAGTTCCGTAAGCTTGTGCTAGAAGAGCGAACAAAAGCGTAATTGTAGCATGTCACCGTTTTGACATCCTTCACGTTTGAATATAACACTTCCTGTTGACCATTATCTGCTTTATAGAATTAATTTCACCATCATGAAATGTGTTTTTAACCTTGCTTTCAATAATTCCCTCATCTCACCTTTTCAATTTTCGATTTTCTTTATTTTCCAGGAAACACAATGTATTATTCATTTGCAGCCGACTTATGCACGGCACGGAACGCTGATCTTCACACAGCTCCTGAATCGCTTCTTCCCGCATGCCAGGTCCTTAAGCAGGCAGAATGGAAATGACGTGGCACGCTCTTCTGAGAATACAGCAGCAATCCTGAGAAGTGGCCGAGGTGACTTGTAAAAGGCTTTTCACACTGAAGATCGCAGACTTCCACATCTAAAACGTCTCTCCCCCAGGAGCCCCTGCCATTCTCATCCAGGGTCAGAAAGGTATTTGATTTTGTTTTCCTCCGCCACACTCCCCGTACCATTAATCCATATAAATTGAATCGATACAGGCCTCTGAGCATAAGCAGGCGCATTCATATGTTCACTCCATTAGGAGCCATTATGGGCAAAATACCTGGAAGAAAGAGCTTGTGCTCCTGCAGGAGAAATGGAACCTGCGTTTCATTTGTAGTACAAAATGCTTGGAAAGTTTCATGAAAAATGATTGCTGTAAAATGAATTCAGTACATATATTGAATAGGCGTATATTTTTAATTATATCTTTGGTGAAATCCGCATACCGTATTTGAGTAAAAATACTGATTCGGTTAGCCGAGGGCTAATCAAAAATTTGCTACAGAAATAACAAAACAAAAAATCCAAAATTCAAGTTCAAGAAACTTGTGTATTAAGCAAATTTTATCTCATTCCAAAGTTAAAGTATTAATTAATACAAAACAATCTAATTAACTTTAAATATTAATAAAACGTAATTATTATTATTATTACTACCTATAATAATTATATTATATACATATTCATATAACGTGAAGGTTTGACAGGAAACAATTACTTTTACAAGGAATTTAAACAGCCATAAAGAAACAGGAAAGAAAATATTCATAAAAAAGAAAAACACAAACTTACTACATTAAAGACACGTGAGTATGAGGTGGTGTAATGGAAAAATTGAAACAAGCTATATATTTAGCAGTGAAAAAGAAATAAAACCATAAATACCATAAATTGCAAGTCTAACAATGATAAATTGTAACATTTTCATGATTTACTGTAAGTACAGACACATCTCCAACAACCTAGAAACAGTTCATGATCAATTATAATGTTTTACAGTTACAGTAAAAACGACTAAACCATTCTAGTTAAGCCTAGTGAATAAGTCTAGTTTCCTCTACTATCGCCACTGGAATGAAACCCTTTTCATCGTAATTCATGCGAAGCGTTTCCCTGTATCTGCCAGGCCGCATCACAGTGGCGTTGGCATTCAGGCTCAAGAATTCTCCAGGCTGCTCGGACTGTTGTCACAGATTTACGCTCTTTTGTTCCTTCTTTCCCTGTCAGTGTATCGCCTCTCGTAGCCCCCTGTGTGCAGACCCTTCACATGATTCGATTATTGCTAACTCGATGAGCTTGCTGGAAGCCAGAGGCGCGAATGGCTCGGGGTCCGGCTTTCAGAGCTCTCCCCCTCTGGCCATTCCATCCCTACATTTAGCGTGTGATATCATTATCATTTGCCGTGAGAATGGCCTGAATTCTCATTGTCAGTCACGCTAAGGTAAGCATGGTGAAACCAACCGATGCTGGAAGGGCATTATGGGAGTCTGGGTCCTAGGGAAGAGTCTCAGATCCATCCTTCTTCTGCTTCGCCGGGGAACTTGAATATTTATTCCTCTCCGCCGCATCCATCAGGTGACACTGTGTAGTGAATTTCAAGTTGACTGATCAAAAACGTAGAATGACGTGGGGGGAAAAAAAAAAGAGTAATTCGAGAGGTGCTTTACCACAACGCTGATGTAGTAATTCAACGCAGCTCGGAGGCTTTACCTGCTCTGCTGATAAGGATCTGGTGTGTCGTTCATCTGATTCATCTGTGTAATTGAGGCGGTTCATTGAGGTCCTTCATTTTAAAGCAGTTCAGTGTTTTAACCACCATCTTTTAGCATTAGCAGTTGAGATTCAGTAGGGAACTTGGAGGTTACAGGTTCGAATCCTACACTACACCGACTGGTTCTGTAACTGAGTGTCCTTGGGCCGCACTTCCGCTTAAGGCTGCCCACTGTGCCAAAATGTGCGTAATTTCATTGGATGATTAAATGCAGTACACAAATTCGATACGGGTCCTAATGGTCACACAGTGGTACCTTGACTACATTTGGCTCAAATTATACTAGCAAAAGTTCTGAGTTGCAAAGTGTGCCTTCGAGAAAATATTGTCTCTCATCAAGTTCTAGTTCAAGTTTATTTTTGTAGCGCTTTTCTTAGTTCAAGACAAACACAAAGATGCTATAAAATTTGCTAAAAGTTACAAAATTGTTACAAAATTGTTTCAAGATACGACAGGCCAAATGTTGTAGCTACAAGATCAAACAAGTCTCATTAAAAGTGTCATAATTCATATTACACAATAATTGTTACAAAATAGATAACTTATCTAACGTTTTACTTATCTATAGTTATTACCAATATTTTATCATACATTTAGGGGGGCGTTATATAGACTTTTAGTAGGAGTTAAATGCATCTCTACATACAACATTTTCTCTCCACACAAATTCGTTTTGTAAGTAAAAAAAAACATTGTACTGTATAGTATTACTGTAGATTGTATTGTATTGACCATTGTATTGATCTCACTCACTTTCCTTCACTTTCTTTTCTTTCAAGAGCCTTGTTGCTGAAAACATATGGATTATGGAAAATGGTAATTTTAATATGATTTTATTTTAAATTGGGTAAAAATGTCAAAACGTGGTATTTAGGGTGAAAGGAAACTAGGTAACAGGGTCAAACTTGATGCTACTCAGACAGAGAAGAGAAGATCAGTTCTTCTGTTTTGTGGACTGTGGAAGTGTTCGGCTAAGAGAAGATGGAACAGAAGGAAATTCAGATACCAGCAGCATAAGCAGTGTTGGTCTTCTCCTCTTTGGTTTGAGCACAGTGTGTTTCTGAGTAACGCTGTGTGTCAGGAGGAAGCGTCAGAAGTTTGTGGGACTGTGTAGACAGGCGAGATGCCAAAGTGTGGTGAGTGTCTTTGTTATGTTCAGAGAAGACAGTTAGTCACGGTGATTCTGGAACATTCTCAAAACAACTGAGCCTGCAGGAATCAGAAGAACCTTTAGAAATGTGCTCATTCATAAGTTTACTCTCCCTCTGTCTGCCTGTCTATTGTTTGTCCTTCCATCCGTCCATCAACTTTCTTTTTCCTGTTTTTTTTCTATTCAGCTTCATATGTAACTGTTTGGTTTTCTATATGTTTGTCCATACAGCAATCCTTCTTTTTGTATGCTTTCTCTCCTCTTTTCAATCATTTTTCCTCTTTTGGTCAAAAATTGGATTTTCTTTTACACTTTCATTCTTTTCTCAGGTTCATTCCTATTAATTTGTATTAATGTTTGTTAGTTGCTCTACGCTCACACACCAACTTGCCTTTGTATTCATCATTTATCTTGCTTTCTCTTGCTCTCCATTCATCCGTCCATCCATCCATCCAACCATCCAACCAACATGTTTCAAATATTATTTCTATTTCAATACTTGAAGCAAGAACATATTTGGAAGAGATATGTTTCTCATACATACATTTACATTTAAGATGAAGAAACAGAAAGAACAAACCTTCAAATCCCATATTTGAGAATTTTCTCTTTCACATATGCATTTCTAATGAAGCCACACGCAGGCACCTGAAATATTACCGCTTCCTTGCATTGTTCAGCATGCCTCAGTCCAGCTTGTGCTCTTTTATTCATTGGCTTTCTAAAATGCAAGAGAAATGCCAGAGAAATGCTCCCAGAATCCTGATTCGGGCCTCTTTTGCAGCAGAGCATTAGTGACTGAGAGTCGATGAGTCTTCCAAGGTCATTTTTAACACACCAGGGACCTGAGAAGCCGAGTGTCAAAACCATTTAGCTGGAAAAATGGGAAAAAACAAACAAACCTTACGCTAAAATGCTCTGATGCTTTTAGATATGTGATTTAATAGTTCAAGTTAAAGTTTATTTATATAGATCTTTCCTTAGTTCCAGACCAACGCAAAGTCGCTATGCGGAATTAGGAAAACAGGTCTTTAAAGAAGAAAAATGTCCAATGTTAATCTGTATTCAGAAGTTAAGAAAAAGAGTCAGTTAAAAAAGAAAAATGTCCATTGTTCATTGGTGTTCAGACTATGGGCAATGGATAGTGATTAACAATTTTTGAACATAATCTGATTATTCTTTATAATGTCGATATTTTGTAACGATTCTTCAATCATTACTTTGAGTGATTTCACTAAGTTTTTCGAGTTTCATATTTATTTTGTCCAGACAGATATCAAAGAGTGTGTGAATGTGATTCTTGATCTTGGAAGTTCAGTGACCTAGCTACAGTACAGGTTTATCGAAAGATGGAAGTGTTATTGAGGAAATAATGATATGTTGTGTGTCAGCATCTGGATTTGATCAGCCAGATGTGTTAAGGAAATGGAGTGTTGCCTCCAATGAGGCATTTACTTCCAGGACTGTTGATATGCTTCTGCTGCTTTGACTATTTGGATACGCACTACTACACGACTCTATGTTTGTGTTGTCCTTCAGAAAAGACATGACGTGGCTTTTTAAAAAGGAACGACGATGAGGAGATGCCAGGTTGGCAAAGCGTGTGATAGATACGGTGGGTGTTTTCCTGGCGCGTGCCAGACATCGAGACGGATGATTCTGCAGAGTCAATACCTCATTGTTTGTGCCGCCCAATTGTTTAAAAAAGAATATGTAAAACATTTCATAAAAATACAGATTTAACCGGTAAAAATGGTAGTAGAGAAAAGCGGATCTGCTATAACAATGGCTTTTCCTCTCAATGTGCAGAATACACAGTTCAGTGAGATTTTTCCATCTCTGGAAAGGAACTAACTCAACGGAAAAGCATCAGTCAGGATTGTTTCTATTTATGCCTGCAACGAATGATAATGGCTCCCGATAAAAGGCAATTTGGCCTAAAACCGTTCTACTGTGGTATGGAAAAAAATGAAGTGCACAAAAAGAGACTTACTCAAGTAATTGTTATCTGCATTGAAAAATTGTAGTCGGGTAATGAATCTGGTAGAGCAGATCAAAGGACGAGTCTGGGAGAAGAAAAGAAAGCGTGACATGAAAAGGGATAAATTGGCCATGTTGGAATCAAACTAAAGGAGGCAACATGCATTACCTTAATTCAATTTGCTGAGAGCTGAAACGCTGGAAAGGTTAGGGAGTCTCTCCTTTGTAGGTAACATCATCAGAACCGTTGTCTACACGCCGCTGTGTGTTAAACTCATTTCGGTTATTCAACTTTAACCTCCAGTGCAGAATCCTTATTCCTTAAGATGAGCGACAGCCCGTTTAAATCAAGCAACTATTGTTATGAAGCACAATGTGTTAACCTGAACAGTAGAGGTAATTGCGTTGTGACTATTTAGTTATTTTTTTTCACAAATGAATCAATTTTTTTTTTCTATTGATAAGTTGGGAAAGACTAAAGGCCCCCCCCCCCCCCCCACACACACACACACACACATTTCTATCAAAGTGGGGTCCCACCATCCACTCATATACAAATAAATACAGTGCATAAGTGTGTTCATTATTCATTCCTGGTTTTTCATCCCATTTAAGTTATTTTCGCGTCAATGTTAAAATCCCAGTGGATACTGTTCTTTTGTTGTGAGTCAACAACCTGACTGTTACAGTATCTAATGCATAACAGTGTGATCTTGCGCTCTGTGAACACATTTAAAACATTGATTTGTAATTGTTTCGCGGAATTATTGACTATCAGCTTTACTTTTCACATGGTGACCAAGACTAAAGTCTGTCCAAGGAGACCATATATCACACTCACCGACTGCTTGGCAAACAATATTTACTCCGTTCTTGTCTACGTGCATTAGCCAATATTTTCTTTCTAAATTAGCTTTATGGATAAATATTGATCCATATAGTTAGGACGCACTCCAACACAAGCAAACCATGAGGCTAAACAAGAATTTAGTATTTTCACCTTTTAAATAATGAAGAGTAATGCTGGGCGGCTAAAGTGTTTATTTTGAAATGAAAAGTTGAGGATGAAGATGTTGTGAAGTAGGGCAGAAAAGCCTCGGAGGCGCGTTGTTCCTGGTGATATTATTTATCACACGCTGTCGAGAAAGCTTGATTCTGATTGGCTGGTTTGCACATCGAGAAGTCAGCTTTTTCTGAGAAACCCAACCATTTGTCCAGTTCTTCCTCCGATTAGTGTGTCAGCATCTGTATTCGTCGATGTGTACCAGAGATTTCACAAATTCCATATTTTGTAAATTATTTAAAAACTCTTTCTCTCTCTTTTTCTCTCACTCTCTCGCTAGCTATCCCTGTACTAAAAGCGAATGAGTAGACAGGTGAAACTAATTAAACGTGACTACAAAACACAGGAAGATGGAAAACGGAATTGTGGGTGTTGTAGTCCAGTGTGTAATCTCTATTTAGCCCAAATAGAGTTAATTATTTAAACTATTTATAATTTTATACAATATAAAAAAATGAAAGGAAATTGTGATTATATAACATCAGACATTGTCAGATGATGACAATAACTATTAATACCAACTGATGTTAATAAATGCTTAAGAATTACCGATTTTTTTCATTTAATTGTCACTAATTTCAGTTATTGTCACTAATGCAGTTATTTGACGTCTTACACACTTCCACACACTAGCGTTTTTGAGCGTTTCTATCTGCTTCTGATGTCCCTTGCGGCTCAGGTGGATGCTCTGTCTTCATGTCATGGCTTCTTGTTTTTCAGGTCTAATTCTTCTTGGCAGAGTAACACAAGGCTATGCTATGTGAAGATTTATGGGGCCGATAGAACTGCTGTGACAGGGCCGGGCTGAGATTCTCCAGGGAAAGACTTCCTGCGCTGACACTAATACTGCAGAGTTTTCAAGATCCCTTCTTTAGCCAGTATATGGAACATTTTATTAGGGTGTGTGTCTTCTACTTAGGGCTCTCTGGCTATTTTCTCTCATAAAGTGAAAGAGTCATAAAGTCAAAGAGAGAGAGAGAGAGAGAGAGAGAGAGAGAGAGAGAGAGAGAGAGAGAGAGAGAGAGAGAGAGAGAGAGAGAGAGAGAGAGAGA
>MU204278.1:6072312-6088351 GCA_017309775.1 Paedocypris sp. Pulau Singkep | reverse complement strand
GAGAGAGAGAGAGAGAGAGAGAGAGAGAGAGAGAGAGAGAGAGAGAGACCCTCTCTCTCTCTCACACGTTAATGACTGGAAGAAGTTAATAATACACATTTTAAAACATATTTAATGTGATTAAATACAAATGTTATTATTTTACAAGCATATCACTCTATTCATGCTGTCGTTTAATAAAAAAAAAGGTTTTAGTCAACCACAAATCACGTTTTTATTTTTAACAACTTGATTTAAATATATTTTGTTTAGAACAGAGGATCTGCATCTCAAATATAAATAAAATAAACAAATTGTCTTAAATATTTTGTTTTCCATTACAGCATCTTTCCAAAATCCAAAAATAGCTTCAGGCTTTTCTTGTTCTGAAAATACATGGTGTGACACAACCGTCTAGCCATACTAATCCTAACCCTAATCCCCGGGTCAAATCAATCCAATTATAAACACACAAAAGTGTAAAACATATAACAAACGACTGCAGAAAAATGGCTACAACCATAAATCTTGCATGCAATATCACGAGCACAAATCTACAAATCAACAATGATCGACATAGTTATGAAAAACACTGCGGTGTGTATATAGTTGAAATAACAAACAAGATGCACTATATAAGCCAATATATAAGTTAATTAATAATAATATAATTTTATATAAGCCTATAAAAATATAAAAGTAATATTAAAATATCATGGAGGATGCAGTTGTTCTTGTTTCCTTCATTGAAGCCACTCCTAGCAACACTGGGCCTGAAGCCAAGACACACCCTGAATTTGTGGCCGACCAATCACAGGCAAGCACATTAACACTCGTACTTTCACCAATGGTTAGTTGTAGTCGAGCTTGTACATCTGTCGGCTCTTGTCTCAACTACAAACTCTATTTTGCTGTGTATTTTAATAGTTAAGTCGTGTCCAGAAGGCAAGAACTTCCTGTTTGGCAATGTTTGCAAAAATGTCACTATTTTTTTTGCTGTCTGATGCCGTCTACCCTCAAAAATGCCCATCGGCAAACATACGGTGAACTGCACAAATACATTTTTCACATCCCCTCAGGGTCGTGCTCAGTTCATCTGGAAATAATTTAGAACTATTTTAAAACGGCGTCACACAACAAACTGACAGGAAAGCATACTTAAGTGCAGCAGCGCTCAGGTCACATCTACTTTTCCATTCACTCCTCTTTTCAGCGACACAGTGGCATTGTGTGCTGGACCAACAGCGGGATTGGCCCGGTGGGGGAAACGGATTTTCCAGAGAGTCTTCGTGGCTCGATAGGTTTTCAAATCGAGATTATTGTTACGCAAGTGACTCTATCGTTGACGACACATTGAAAAAGTTACTGTGGAAGTGACGGATTTTAAAGGTCGCTGGATGTCAGTTTTATGTTTCTTTGCTGTAAACCACAAGTGCACACGTTATACTGTAATGCATGGTTTGAATTTTTATGATAATTTTAATTAGTGTTTGTTTTTTTTCATCATTTTATAGGTATTTTTCTATTAATTTTATGATTATTATTATTATTGTTGTTGTTGTTATTATACTAATTATATTTAGTATATAAATATTTAGTGTTTGTTCATGTAAAAATACATTGCATTTTTTACAATACGTTTAAATATAATATAACATATATATTACGTTTATGTATAACTATATAATGTATAGTTAAAAAAAACTTGGATATACACACACACACACACACACACACAAATGTACAAACATTTTCACAATAATTAAGCCCTGTCTGTTTTTATGTATCTACAGTATCTCAATCTATCTTTCTTTCCATCCCTTCAATCATCCATCTCTGTCTGTCTGTCCGGCTGCCAGACAACCTACATTAAACAGCATCAAACTGAAATTCTGGTAAAAATTTACTTTTAGTTTGTTAAATTGTGTTCAATTCATTCTTTTACTAAGGGGATCATTACAGTATCTGATGCTGTGAGCAGGTTAAATTTCCTTCTCCTCCTCTGGCTCAGTTTTCTCTTTCATTCTCTCTCTCTCTCTGACCTTGGCATTGCACTGTCAGCAAGCTTCCCTTCCCAATTATCAGCGCTGCAGCGGGGCAGAAGACCTGCTCTGATTCAGCAATGAATGCCCCTTCACCTGCCCGGTCCAGCCCATGCCACACACTCCGCACCCTCACATCTCAAGCGGAGCAGGAGAAAGTACAAGTCGCATGGCTGAGTTCTGTCCTCAAGCTACACAATTGGGCCTTTTACCTTTAAATAAATATGACCTTTCGCGCACAAGTGGATCTTAAAAATGGAAGCCGGGCTGCATGAACATGTTGGTTTTTATTAGTAGATCATATAGTTAAGCAAATCTACCTTGGTGCTTTGATTAATTGGAAATGTATTGTGTTTTTTTTCTTCTCTTAAAATTACATTGGAATTCTTCAAGATGCAGCTTTTGCCTTCTACAAATGCCATGGAGACAAAAAAAACATTTTAGCAACACAGGAGCCAAATATGACAGACGTGGCTCGGTTTCTGACCACATCTGGGCCAGAACAGGGTCAAATGTGGCTGGTCTGGTCAATGCCTGACCACATCTGGTCCTGAACAGGGTCAAAAAAGGCTGGTCTGGCCAATGCTTGACCACATCTGGACCTGAACAAGGGCAATTATGACTGGTCTGGTCAATGCCTGACCACATCTGGACAGGGCCAAATAAGGCTGGTCTGGTGAATGCCTGACCACATCTGGACAGGGCCAAATAAGGCTGGTCTGGTGAATGCCTGACCACATCTGGAACTGAACAGTGCCAAATGTGGCTGGTCTGATTAACGCTTGACCACATCTGGACCTGAACAGTGCCAAATAAGGCTGTCTGGTCAATGCTTGACCACATCTTGGCTAGTTCTGGGAAAGAAATAGCAGGTGGCTTCATCTTAGCCAAATTTGAAAAGGCTTATACTGGAAAGTATGGCTCAGTTTCTGACCATTTATGGGCCTGACCTGGACTCAACAATCAGCTCTGGTCATGTTCTCACTGCATCTGGACCAAAAATGGAGTAGTGTGACTCAGATCTTTGCCATTTATTGGTCAGATTGGTGCAAGAGCCTAGTAAAAAATAATAGTTCTGACCAATTCCCCACCACAGTTCTGACCACATCTGGGCCAGAGATCGATAGTAAACTTTTTTGCCCTTGCTGCTTCATGCTATTACTGTAATTGCAAATTGCAAAAAGATCATATCATGGATATTTTTTCCCCTTTGTATGATTAGAAACATCCTAATACACCCTAAATCTGAACTATTAGCATTTTGTAGTTTATTTTTTAGTTAATTTACTTCAATTTAGTTTTATGCTTATGTATATCGCTTTAGCTATACAGTAGTCTGCTATGATAGACCGAAGCTTGGATTGAAAAATTCAGCACACAATACTTGTACTTCTTAGCTCCTCGTAAAAGCTATAAAATCAAGTCTATGATAGCAATGAACTGTAATGTAGTCTTCTACATCATTTATTAGAGATTTCGAGCAGAGATATCCCAAAGATACATATCAGCGAGTTTGCATTGTGGTGAATCACAGGATATGATGTTTGAACAGCTTTTGCATGGAGATGGTTATTCAGAATAATCTACATTTATTAACATTAATCTTAGTGTTACAAGACTGGACAAGAAGTGTTCCTGAACCCTCAAGACGGAAACCTGAACACACTTACGACCCTGAGAGCAGTAAACAATCAGTGTTATAGTGCAGCTCTTCTCTAATGAATGCATCGCCATGCACGGCCTATTATTGAATAAGCCCACCCTGACCCCAGAGAACAGACCCAGACCTCTCTAATTCTCACTGTCTATTTGTCATCATTTGCAAAGGCACCTACTGTTAACAGCAGTGGTGATTATAATGGCTCCAGCTATTTAGAACAAGTGATTGAACAATGTTTACGCAGACAAATGCCCTCCATGTTCAGACAACCTGTGGTGAAATATAGAAATAAAATAATAATAATAATAATAATATGATAATAACAAAAATGACTATAATAATAATAATAATAATAACAATATAATTATAACAGCAATAATTACAACAACAATACTACTACTACTACTACTAATACAATGTACATATTATAATAATACTTTTTTTTCTTTCTTTCTTTTTTCTTTTTTTCATTCAAATATTTACTTTCTTTCTAGTTTTAATTTTTGTTCATTTATTTCTATTTTTTTTTTTGGTGATCAGACAATACTTTGATGGGTCTGGTATTCCCAATCACAGAATGAAGTGCTATAAGTGCTTTTTATTTTATGGAACTCTGAAATAAAACAAATGAATACAAGAAACAACAAAAAATGGCCTCAATTCACATTTGCCTGTGAATAAGTTTTTCAAAATGCGTATTTTAATGTCTCAACACACATTTCACAGTCACATCATAAGTCTGGTCTTTGCTTTCTTTATCCGGTGAAGATAATATCCCGCTTCACCTGCCGTGAGCTCCAGCACGATTTGATCCCATATCTTCTAATTCTGTATCTGCATCCAGCTCGGTCTGGACTTTCAGCGACTGTTTGTCTGCAAGTGATATAAAATCAATACTTAGCATGTTAGTGGAATGAATCATATACCTTTTTTTCAATATAAACCCAATCCGATGTATAATTTGTCTACATAGATTGACACTCTGTGAGCAAATGTAAGGTCGTTTGAGAAAATACAAAGATACATTTGAGCATTTATCATTTTAGGTCAAACGTTCATCTTTCATAAGGTTTTTATGTCTCTAATTTTAGGGGTTTAGACCAAATGTTTGATAAATGGATAGTTTTGTTATCAGACAAAGCCAAGATTTGTCATATGTATGACATGTGAGTCCCGGGTTTAATAGTATAGCACACAGGTCACATGTAATGACAATGTAATATGGAGTAAACATACTAAATTACAACAAAATAAACAACCAAATAAATAAAATATAATAAAAGTAGGCAAACTGTGCACATGAAACGAAAAAAACAGACAAAAATCCTTTTAATATCCCCAAATACCTCTGAGTGAAAAATATACACAAGACAGTAAATAAAACACATATTAAAAAAAAAAAACATTTTACATCCAAACTCCCAAAAAAAGTCTTCATTTTGGCTTTTTAACATCCCAGGTCATTTTTTGGACTGTTAATATTTTAAGACCTTAAAATGAATTGTGCAAAAATCTTCAAAATAACACAATTTCAGCACATAAAGCGAAATAAATTTGCAAAATGTTACATCACCCATTATTGTTTATGTACTATATCCAAGCATTTAGAAACAGTTTTAAACTAAAAACAGAATTAATGCATTTTTTTTTTTTTTTTACGAACTACAAATGCGCATTACACCCTGCTCTCTATCATCCATTCGAAAAAGTGCACTTATACAAATATCCAGGGATTTTACAACAGGCTTGAATTTACACGTGATTACACATATAACCGATTTCTTTAGTTTTACGGCATTCATAAGGCTCCAAATCTGTGATGCAGCAAATGCACATTACATTGTAATTTCTAAAAAAAAAATGTAATTTAAGAAAATTGCCCATCCAAGTTGATATGGCTTGAATTCGCCGCTAGTTATGCCAAACAATGGAGTTTCTCTGTTGTTGGCCTTTGCTTCAGTGACAGTAACGTTCTCAGACTTTTCCCCTGCGGGTGAGCGATGAATCTGATTGTGAATATTTGGAATTTCTCATCATCTGGTATCTCTGTGCTTCAGTGTCATAGTAATGATAACCTTCATGGCGCGAGGGAGGGGAGGAAAGAAATGAGTGTTCCTCTCTCTCTCCCTCTGTTTCTAGCGCTTTCTCTGAAGGTGACATTTTGGGAGAAAAACCGAGTCAGAAATCATTAAATCATCAGTTTCCTCAGGCTTTTGGTTAAAGCACTCGTGGAAAATCACAAATGAGATCTCTTTTATATCCTAGTTGTTTCATATGACAACTACGGAACAAATTGGTCACAAAACCAAGTTTCTTCTAAGCGATTGATGACACACTTAGTCTTCGTCTGCTTTAAACTGTTTAACTGTGATGCTGATGTCTCTTAAAGTAAGAGACTAGCGGTGAATTACGATTTTTCCAATTCAGAGATTGTAGTTTTGTACTTTCTGCTCGAATCCTGCTGAAGTTTCTCAAATGAAAGTGTGTTGATTAAATTTGCATATATGTAATCAACAAAATTACTGCTTCACTAAGAATAAAATAGCGCAAATAAAAAAGCGATAATACAATGTAATAAAGTTTTTTGAGATTACCATCGTTAAAGACATATTCTCTAAGTTTCAAATGCAAAGTTAGGCTAGTGAATAATTCAATAATACAATAATACAATTTTCACTACGAAGTTTAAGTTTATGCTGTTTTCCAAATTTACACTGCGCTGTGATGTTATTATAATTAATATTATATATTAATAATAATAAATGTGCACTTTTTATTCAAACAGTCGTTCCAGGTTTTTTTTTTTTTTCAGCATTATGAATTGCTGAATTGGGTGGGAAATCACTAAAATGACACTTTTTATTGCAGGACTTCTGCAGTTTTTTTCAAGGCAAATTATTTTTTTTGTAATTCTGCTAAATGTGTACTGTAGTAGAACTAAAAAGAGAAAATTACATTTAAAACGTGAATTTATTATTGTCACATATATATGCAAAAATATAAACTGTCAAATATTGTCAAATTGTCTATTCTCTTTTTTTATATTTCATCTTTCAAATATTTATTTTATGTGATATAGCATACATTATTAAGCATATGACATGAGCAAAATAACCTAAACATGTTTCAAGTTAAGAAACTAGGAAATCAATCATCGTCATAGTGTCTTTTTTCACATTATATCAAAGAGTCATTTATCTCAGAAACATTTGCCGTCGAACGACATCTGAGATAAATGAATTTTTGATATAATTGTTGTATTCTCTTTTTAAATGTCAAATCAGGCAGATGTCTTTTTTTAATAGAGAGCAACTGTTTCCCTCCCAACAATGGCAGCCAGAAAGTAAAAGTGCTAAGCGATGAAGGCAGGGCACTGGTTCTCCGTCAAGTGCTTCCTCCCCGGATCTCTGATCTATCTGATTTCTGTTCACCGATGTCTTTGAATCCGTCATTCCCGGGATCTCTGCCATGTAACCAGAGCCTCATCTAGTCTGAGGTTATTTGTAATGGAAGACGTGAAATCCAGCAAAAGAGTCAAGTAGAGCCATGCAAACTCTACAATTATGATTCACACGGCAGACCAATTTACACTCATTTGTCAAGACGGAGGCCGGGCGCTGGGTCTATGACTGGAGATATTGTGCACGTTCACGCAGACGCATAATTTGCAATTCCAGTCTATTATTTACGGACGACGGCTGTGTCTAATATTAGCTGCAGAGTCAGAAGCCTCGCGGAAAATACAGAAATGAATGCGAAATGGTTGTTTTGGGGCTTAAATCATGAGGAGTTCAAGGTCAGCGAATAGTTAATTTCCATCGGCGGAACAAAAGTATATGCCACGTAAACGCCAGCTTCTTACAATTGAATAAAGAGCTTTTCTCATAGGTTTGGATCAAACGACTACATTTGATCCCATTTGAAATTTTCCCTTCTCAGAAGATGTTCGCAATTGCATCCGCAGTTTGTAAGTAAAGTGCTTGGTTGAATTATAACCAAGCTGGCGTCTTCCGGAAGGCTCTTGATGTGCCATCCACTGGGAACGCCATTATGGAGGAGCATCATTTTAAGCTAGAAAGCTCCGGAGCGCTTTTAGATGTTCCGTCTCCTGTATAATTTATGGATGTACTTTACGATCTGTTTAGACCGGTGTTCAGTGAGATGCAGTAGCTGTCTTACAAGAACAAAACACTTAAAAGCACCGGAGGAAGGGTGTACCTGCACTTCCTAGCTCCATGGTCATTTTCCCTTCTAAAGCTTAATCGGACTGCTTTATTGATTTACAAGCAAAGCGCGCACAAGGTCTCCAGTGTAGTGGGAAAGACTGGCATAGTAAGCAGCTGACAATTCAAACGCTCCCGTCGTTATTTATTCCGTGAGAAAATGTCGGAATAACAAGGTGGTAGCAAACCAGCCATTCTAATGTCTAGAGCGGAGGAGGATTCTGGGATGTTGTGCCTTCGAGGTTCAGTGTCCTCCCCAAACAAAGTTAATACATAATCATCAATACAATAGAGTGAATTATTTTTGCATCTCCATGCACAAAAAGTTGCACAAGACTGCTTGAGAATGTTCTGTTGTGGTTTCCTTGGGTGTTGTTGAGTAAGGAAAGCAGGAGACACAATCACAGACCCAGAAAACAAAACTTCTGCGGCGGGTAAAGCCAAAGTAAAACTCCAAACTACTGAGTAAAAGGCTCAGGGATTGATATTCACAACGACGTAATGGAAAACAAAATCGCCATGAGGGGTAAAACAATCTAGTAGACATGGACTTTAATGTCCAGCAGACTGAATACTCTGATTGTCTGGAAGGCTCGGAACAAACATGACCTATGAAACACATACATTTTGACAAATCCAGAAAATGAATAAATGAATGAATGGGACTTTGTTTATCCCACAAAGACATTTTAGAGTTTTAGTAGCAACAGAAAAGAGCACAACAAAAACAGTGATGCCAGAGTAAAAACTGCAAGAATTGTGAAGTAAAAGAAGTTACAAATAAAGTAATGGTGCACAGTGAATACTTGAACCAATTTTATAAATAACAGTTCCAGGTGAACAGAAAGACGCAAAAAAACAATGAAGACGAGGGCATAAAAAGAAAATAACAGGAAAATAAAACACGTAAACAAGAAAACTGATGACTCGTTGGAGAGCACAATTTAAAGGAAGCCGACAAATCGGATGCTGGCTTACTTAAAGATTTTCCTTTTCCTCTCAAATGACGTATTTCAAGGTATAATGCATTTTGTCAGTGAGAGAAAGAATCATGACTTATGACTCAAATGATTGTCGGTTTTCATTTTATAGATGTCCCTAGGTCACATTTTGGGACTGAAAATCAAATGAAGACAAGTCATGACTACAATGTCCATAATTCCTCATGTTTTGTCATTTCCTGTGTTTGCAGTCACGTGTTTCATTGGTTTCACCTGTTATATCGTTTGATTGCGTTTAAGTCAAGACAAGTCACTGTTTGTCAACCATTGAACTGACCTGTGTTTCGGTTGTGTTCTGTCAGTCTCTCTTTTAGTTTCATTATTCAAATATGTGTGTGTCACTACGGACCCTACGGACCCACTCCCATGAACCGTAACACACACACACACTCTTCATTCTCATTTTCCGAGTCGTTTGAAAGATGTATAGTGACTAGCGCTTGTTCGTTACAAGGATGGCTCTCATATTTCACCCATGCATAAAAGAAATTCAGACACAAATGTGCTTTCATCTGGCCGGTGACATTTGTAAAATAGGAAGTGCTCTAACTTGGCAGCGTGTTGGGTAGAGAATCGCCCATTTCTCAGACACTTGCTGGGTTCGGCCGGGGCCAATGGCTGGACAAACCAGAGACAGGAGAGTTATGAGACTCACTGCCATTAAAAAGACTATTACCTATATCACTCGTAGTTCACTTTACAGTAACACGCGGTAGTGTATCATTCCACTGTGATGCAACATTATGTTTATTAATATTTAAAAGTCCATTAAATATTCATCATGCCTTTGGGTTGACCACCTTCCTGAGGTCTGTCAGCCGAGAGGTTCTTGTATTTGCTGCGGCAATGGAAAACAGATGTAAAGAGAACCACATTGCCAATCGTGTATATTATGATGGATGAAGAATAAAAGTTTTCTTGTAAAAAACTTTTTAACGCTCTCTGTTAGGTTAATGTTAGCCTTAGCGGACATGCTCAAGTTGCAGTGATGCTCGAGTTTAATTTAACTATAAATCACACATAGTGGAATCTAGCTTTCTTGCTTCAATATTTATTAAAACTTTTTGGAAATCAGCTCAGGATTTTTTATAAAATTATTTTAGAGTTTTTATGCAGAGGTAGGTGTACTGGTTACACTTTACTCGACTAGAATACGAAAAAAAAAAAAAACTAGGCTTTACTAGACTAGACTACAAAAATATAATTTGTAAAAAACAAATATGTATTGCTTTTTAAAAATAATTAATAATTTTTAAATAATAAACTTAAAATATCATAAAGTATGTACAAAATTAAAAATGTTAAATCACTTTATATTCATCTTTTGGTATAGTTGTATTTTTTAATTCATGTTTAAATACAAATAAATACTAATTCATATAAAATATTAAATTAAAAACTAAAATCTGAAAAATTACCCCCTCGCCCGGCATCAAGTAAAATGATCAAATGTTTTATAAGACTGTCAGTGTACAGTTGTCTTATGCAATTTCTTCTGACATGGTCTCCCGTCTTTGTATCTCCAGACATAATGGACCACATTTCTTCCAAACTTCTTCCAGTCTACAGCACTATAACAGGTTTTTACTGTATTTGATTTTTATTCATTTGATTTTTCATTTCAGTTTGAAATTTGTATTAAACCTACATTATGACTAAATCTATTAGTGTAAAACTATTACTGACTAGATTTATACAAATCTCGGTGTAAATCCAGGTTGAGTGACCGGTCTTGGACTCCCTGTAGGGGGGAGTTTGTCAGAAGCTTCAGAATGTTGCCTGGGTAAGAGCCCCAATCACATGGGGGGATTACACTTCACTAATGCTGCGCCATTCACTGCCATGATACCCTTTCATCGTGTGGGCTGTTCTGATAACCCCGGCCCCCTGGAGGTCTCCATCAGCACCATTACTCCAACACACAATCTTAATGCTGATATTCCATTTTCTGAAGATAAAAAAATAACAAAAAAAGCATATACATATATACAAGTGCAAGTTTTTTTATGATTTTTTTATATTGTTTGATTTAATTTAATTTTTTATTTCATAATATACAGTTCTAGGAAAAATACAAAAACTCAAAGAAAAACACATTCAACCTTTTTACATATTCCACGGGCATCATATCACGATTTGGCACTTTCTGAAAAGTCTTTCTAATGGCAAAACAATAACATTTTAGTGACATTTAGTTCACACAGTCGAGATAACAAAGTGGTTATTTGCATACGGGGAAAATGTTAAAGTGCCACAAACGAATGTCACGTCATTTGTCAAGGTTTTTTCTGTTTTGTGGATTTTTTTAACCAGATGATGTCATTTTATTTTTCAACCATTTATTCTCTCTCTTTTCAAAAGTGTGTTTTTTTTTTTTTCCAGATTTTCTGTATTCTCTATTTTCTATCTTGTTTCAAGGCAGCACATACTTTTATGTCATATTATTTATATATATATATATATATATATATATATATATATATATATATATATATATATATATATATATATATATATATATATATATATATATATATATATATATTATTTTACTCTATTTTTTCTCTCTCTTTTTAAGTGTGTTTTTTTGTTTATACCCAGTCAGGACTTTTATGTTGAACGTTATCCGGACTCTTATTTTGAAGTATTCCCTGCCGCTGGCATCCTAGTTTATCCACATGCTTTCATGATCATCTGTATCCAGCTGTTTTGTGTCACTCGTTAGTCAGTGTATTTAAGTTCGTCCAGTCATTGTCTTGTCGGTTTGTTGCAGTGTGTCCTGTCACTCGTTGAGTCTTGTTCACGTTCAAAGTCACGTACATTGTGGGATTAAAACTTGGAAGGAAACTTAACCCTTCATGCTCCTGTGATCTCATCCTTGAAGTGCACGTGAGTCCACCCTGCCTTGCCCGGGGACAGTAGTTAACCTGTGTCACAGATTTACTGTTATCTCTATTTTCAATCTTGTTGCAAAGCAGCACATACTTTTGTCGAGTTATTTGTCAAGATGTTTTTTTTTTTAACCAGATCATGTCATTTTTTCTTTTATTTAAATCAATTTTTCCCCTCTCTTTTTAACAGTCTATTTTTTTTAATGAAATGCATTTATGTTAATGCAACTGGTACATGTTCCATTACTAATGCATAACCTTATATGTGGATTCAGTCGCATTCATTTTATTGCATTACATTTATACTGCAGTGTATAACACATTAGTTTCTTCCGGAAGCTCTGATGTATAGCTGCATATTACAATGATTCAATAAAAGCACAACAGTAGCGGAATAATGCCCAGATAGACAATAGAAAATAGTTTATTTTCTCATTAGGTAGTTTTATATTTATATTTGAATATTTGTTTGTATTTCCTCGCACCATTACGCTAACATAACCAATATTTACAGTACCATAACATACTTTGGAATTATCTTTGGCTCTAGGCTTTAGGAGCGATCAGTGCGTTTGGAGATATTTTAGTCAGATGTGCAGTCAGATTTCGTCAGCTCTCTTCCTCAGGTGTTGTGTGACGGAGTCTTCCTCGCTCTTCCTCCAGCCTCCAATCAGCAGAGCTGTCACACAGGATTACATCTGACCCTTCTTTTCATTGGGGTTACACTTGCCTGGGTGTTAAAATCAATTTCCCAGACCTTATCCATATTACACTGTTTGCAGCGCTCTGTCCTGGCCTTACCCAGTCAGACACTTCAAAAACACTTTTCAGTTTTATAATGACTGGTGACCAGGTCATTTCATTCTGTAACCAAATGAAAAGTATGGAAGATGTATGGCCTTATTTTTGTACTGCAACACGCATGCGCACACACACACATACGCACACATATATACATACAAACAGTCTATATTATTAGTGGTGGCAATATATATTGGTCAACGGCACTCATTTTGCACAAAGAAAAATAAATATTGTGATGTTAATCTATTCTCAAAGTTGGATGCGATGCTGATCTTGTCTTATGTATAATGATTTTCACTGTGAAATGTTTTTGAAGAATTCTGAATGTATGATTTATAATTAATTCCAATATCACAGTGATATTTTTTTTGAATAAGAAATCACTATTTTCAGAGCAACCACACTACTGTTTTTAAGGCTTTTAAATGAAGAAAGAAACAATACACAGTTGAATCCAGCACAAAAAGTCAATTGTCCTTGTTTCATGGCATTTTAGGGTAAGATGAACCCGGCAATTATTCCCGAACCGCACATTAACATGCTGAGGGTTAATTATCCAAGTCAATGAGTGAAAATCACTTTAGAATTATTATCTTACGTAACATAGGTGATTTCTTTCAAGACGAGTCAGGCTGATATCATCAGTGAGAAGATAAGTTTGTCAGAGACACGGAGCATAAGGTAAGTGACCTTTCACTATAATAGAGGCCGTAAAATGTATTCAAGTGATGCATTTACTACACGCTATAAAATAACACTTCAGGAGTGACTGTGCCTGCGCAAAACTGGACGGTCGGCTCTGTATATCTTTCTTCACTGAGAGGAATCTGACTCATGATGCAGCAGAAGTATTGATTTATGTGCTGAATATGTGAGTTTTTTGTGAAGTTTGCATGTTCTCATTGTGTTTGCGTGGGTTTCTTCTTGCCCGTAAGTGTGAGTGAGTGAATGTGTGTGTCTGTGTGTCCCGCTTTGTGATTGGTTGGCCACCGAGTGTTTATGCCTCATAGAGCATCTCTATCTCCCTGTGACCAAGAAATAAAGTAAGAGAAAGAAAATTAATATATAGGCATTTTTAAAATTCTTCCTTTTGACTAGTTAATCTTCTGAATTGGCGTCCAGCCAAATGATCCACTTTTGATTTTAAAGGAAATAACCTTGGGCTGGATAATTAAAACACAATTGCATTTTAGAAAATGATTAAATGTTTGTTTCATTTAATTTTCCACTCATAAATAATGGAATAAATTCATTTAAAGGGTTCAGCCACTTCTTGTGTAATTTATCATGATTTGTAGAGCAAGAAAGGAAATTACGCCTTAATGAAAAATAATGTTTTTTAAATTGTATTAGAATCTGGTCAGCAAACGAATGTCACCGTTTTCCCAAATAACAGCCGGAAAACTGTGTAGAGCAACACGGTGGAGAGAGTAAATAACTGCAGATGGATGCACACATCGGTGGAAAATTAACTTTAAAGTTCAATTCCGTTTACTTTCACTGCTTTTCACAAAACAAATTGCACTAAAGCAGCAAACTTGATTTACACTAAAGGATGCTCTTAGAAATATTAATAAACTGAATCCAACGTGTAACTTAACATTTGGGATGTTGAGTTTTTGCTGGATTTCTACTTTCATCCATCGATTAATGACGCACCATTGAAAGGTCATGGGGAGCTGCAGCCAATCCCAGCAAATGTAGGCGGGGCACATACTGAATTGTTGGTTGACCAATTACAGGGCAGGACACACACATAATGAAACGTTCATGTATTATACATGAATAAAAAGTCACTATTTTAAAATGTAAGTCTGATGAAGGTGCAGAGTTCTCCAATCTCTTGCTTCGTGCAGTTATATAGCCAGACAAAGTCTGATTTAACTGACAGCCCTGTCTTTCCCAACATGTCCATATTTAAGCAGCCAAACTGCTATAGCACGCGTGATGAAAGGATCGGCGGGAAATGCATATTTCATTAAACGGAAGCTTTCCTGACGGAAAAAATGTCAATCACAAAATAATTACTTAGATCAGAAGATCTAAAATCTAAACTCTTAGCCCCTATAGCTAGCATCTAACCATCTAACGGAGGGTCTTGGGCCAGATAAATGCTGTAAGCCAAAAGGTAAATAATGTGCTTTCAAATAGAGACATTCATTTAAAAAATGCCAGACAAAATATGCAAAAAAATACTTTTTTTAAGCCCAAAAGTTTAAAAGTTGTCTCAATATCTAACATTTTTTTATCTTACTCTATTAATGTATAATTCTAGCTTTACACTTGCATGCATTCGTTTTGTAAAGTCATTTTTGCTCAATTTCCTAAGAAAACAATTTTTAAAAAGATACTACAATCACAATTACTACAAAAGATCACAATTTATTTTCGAATGATTCTTTATTGACATTTAACCAATGTTTCTTTAGTGTACTCATGTGTTCTCTGTGTGTGTGTGTGTGTGTGTCTGTGTATACGTCTGCCTATCCATCTATCCATCCATTCATCTACTTATCAACAGTAAAACACACACACACACACACACACACACACACACACACACACACACACACTCACACACACACACAGCTCTCAGATGAACACATTTTCAGCCTGTCAGTGTGAGATACCATAGTCCACAAGGGAAGTTCTAATAAAACGCATCTTCAACAAAGAACAAGGTTAAAAAAGTTGGCATATAAACGTAGACACTATAAATTCAGATTTTATTAACGCTCTGAGATTTATAAAGCAAGTTGTGAAGCAGTGAGATTTATGTGCGTTTATGGACCTTCACAACTCTTTTTATTATCGCCTACAAACATTCAGTGATGATGAAGACTTTAGTCATGCAACTTTGTCTTTGAAAACAGTCAAGATTCTGTAGGTTTTTTTTTTTCTTTTCTTTTTTTTGTGTGTTTAATTGGTTATGAAAACATAATAGAGAATAACTTTCATTATATGTTTGTATTTCTTGGAGGTCTGTGTTTTACCTTTTATTCTCTTTAACACAAGGATGTGTGACACAATGACTAGGACCGTGACACTGTGATACTTCATTACTCTTAGAGATCTTAGTTCCGAACCATAAACACAAAAGAAATATATGTGCAATACAGTACATATGTATTCACCAACATACACCAAAATGCCCGTTGGCACTATTGATTGCAATGAATTTCAGTCAACTGAGCGTCGGCCAGCGCACAAAAGACTTCTGCCTATTCTTTGGGGAAGTTTTCAAAAGGTGTCACAAAGGAAATTCAGTGAGAAACTTTTTCCATCGGGATCCATGTCTGGTCAATTTTGAGCTTCATATTCACAAAGCCCAAACAGGTTTTAGAAAGAGACGGGCTTGAAAGACAAACATGAACTGAGGATACGGAACATCAGCATGAACACAGATTATTCCAAGGTCACAGGAGGTTTCTGCTTTCTA
>MU204278.1:6054938-6069712 GCA_017309775.1 Paedocypris sp. Pulau Singkep | reverse complement strand
TCTCTCTCTCTCTCTCTCTCTCTCTCTCTCTCTCTCTCACACACACACACACACACACACACACACACACACACACACACACACTTTCTCCCTCTTTCTCACATGCACAAACTCTATCTTTCCCTCTCTCTCTTTCTCTCTCTCTCTCTGAAGCTTGAGCATGCAGTTTTGTTAATTAAAGTTTTCTGACTATAAAGAGTTTTGGAATTATGAGAAATATGCATTTTTCATCATTTTTTCACACTCTCAGGATTAGGGAGTATTTATACAGTAGGAGTCCGAAACCCAACCAACACAACAGGAGTTTTGTCCACTCTTTGCCAAAACCCTCAACATACTGTACAAGAGAATTGACCACCACCATTAACTCTTCTCAAATATACAGTCTTGTGAAAGCGATTGTCATGTACAAACTATTTTCGTACTACAGCCATCTTTAGAGCTGAAGAATTTTTGAATTTTGAAGAAGGCTGTATTTGTTGAAAGAGTGAAATGACATTGGTGTCGGCTTGTTACTGTAGTGTTACGGTGGTTACAAACCGACCGAGCTGCAGGCCCAACGCCTCCTGCGTTCTCTCTCCGTTAGAGACATACATTAGTTCAAATCATTAGCTCCAGAAGACATAGCAGTGCCAAGCTCGACCAGCCTTACCTCACACTGAATGTTACTGGGGGAAAAATGGTCTTTTTATGCCGAATACTGTTGCAGGAGCACAGGTTCAATTCCGGAGTAAATTGTTTGTACAGTCTGCCTTGTTCTAGCCAATATATGTAGCAATAAGTTCTGTTCTCGGCCATTAGACCCACAATCCTCCACTCCAACAGCCTCCTAATGGTCTTTTACTTGAGACAGGTGCTCAGTAAATTGCTTTTTCAGAATGATTAACAGTGGGGGGCTGATTCTCAGCGCGTTTGGCTCAATCTGCTGCTGGAGTGAATGGTGCTGATGCTGGGCTTGAACTCCTGGCTGTATCTCACTCACTGATCTGATGGAGACTGGTATTCTGACAGTGGCCGAATCACCGTTTCCGGTGTCTTTCAAGTTCAAGTTCAGCTTACTTATAAAGTCGGAGACTGACATTTACTACGAACGCTGCTCCGTCTCTGCAAGGTCTGGAATCTTTTATGAGAACTTTCTCCCGTTCAGCTTCTCTGGTGGAACAATTTTCTGTTCTAACTAGATATGTGACCTCCTTCACAACGTTTAAAAAAAGCACTGAAGACTGAGTCCTTTGAAGAACAGGGTGTAACTACGTTCCAAGTTCATCAAATAAATATTAAAAATGTATTCTCTAAGATAAAATAAAACAATTTTTTTTTTCCAACCCTTCTCTTTTGGGTTTTCTGAGTAGGCTTTGCATGTTCTCCTGCACTTGTGTGTGTTTCTTCTGGGTCTCTGGTTTCTTCTGATTGTCCAGCATTCTTGTGAAGACTACTTTGTCCTGCGAGCAAGTTATCCTTCTCATAATTCAGCTGTAACAACTATTTACAACAATACCCACATATGACTTCACAGTCTCAACTAACTCAAATTTTCATTAATAGTTCTATAAACATTCAGAATGATTCAACTCGAAAAAATGCAGATACTGCACAAATTAAAAAGCTTATTTTCAGAATGTGCGACTTCAGTGACTTTAAGTTTGATTTAACACATAAGTTGTGTACTTTGTGTGACCTCTACTTGACGCACAGCGACTCGATTTATGTGTTAAGGGCCATTTCCTCAGTTTGAAAGACAAAACAAATGGCTCTGGTTGTAGAGGACGAGGTCGTGGATTCACCTCTGTACCAACACGTGCTGGGGATGTAATACTACAGAGGTTACAGAAGAGAAAATAACACCTCTGTTTGTGTGGGTCTTCATGTGAAGAGGATGAAATAGTATGAGAATGAATGACCTTACAAACAGTTTGTATGGTTAAAAAGTGTTGGTTATGTCAACTGTCACTTGACAATATGTCAATATGTTTATTCATCTATATTTTAGTTTAGTTTTTAGGGAAGGTATGTGTATGTTGTTTGGATGCTAGCAGCTTCAGAATGTATTAACTGCATATAAATCCTATTGACAGTGGATGCTGTCCATGGTCCTGCAGCTTCTGCTGGTGCTGCAATGTGCTGTTGTCCCACTATATAAAGTTGAGAACAAATACTTTAGCCTATATAAATATATAGATATAAAATATAGAGAATATATAAATATATTAGCTCTATAAAATAGTCTTCATTTGAAACGTATTTCAAAAGTGTTGTTAAATATTAGATTTCTTTTTAGATATTTTATGCAGTATAATGTTAAATCAATATAACTTTAATGTTTTTCTTTATTCGCTTTCTTAGATAATGAGCACAAGCATTTCTCATTTTGACAAGTGACTTTTCTTCTTTCTCTTTTTCTTTCTTCTTTTCTCTATTTATGTTTAATTGTATCTTTTCTATTTCTTCTTTTTTTCCACACAACTGATCTCTCTCTCTTTCTCGCTTTCTCTCTCGCTCTCTCTTTCTTTCTCATCCTATTGCTTTCTCTATTATTTATCTTGTTCATTTCTTTCTTGTCTTTCCTCACCTTTATTTTTTTTTATATCTCCTTACAAAAAAAAGATTAAACCTACTGAACCTACATTTTATTTCCCTGAATTAACGGCCTTTGTTTGAGTTAAACTGAGTGGCACTTACAGTAAATGACTTTAGAGATTTGAAGTGTCTGTTCATTGGCACTGAAGCCGCAGAGAAGTTCTGCATATTAAATAGATAATTACAGTTTGTTAAAAAGAACCTGAAATTTGTTGAACTAATGGCTGCTCGTGTGTGGCATTGAGCATAACGTAGAAGTTTTCTTGCACAATCAAGATGAATCAAATAACACATGACAAAACGTCCAGCAGCAACTGTGGTTTATCTGCGGGGTGAATGTAAGTGTCCATCAGAGCTGCTGAGAAACAAAGTAGCTAGTGTCGGAAATTGGCAGAAAGGAAAGGCAAGTCGCCCGCATAACAAGAGTCAAACTATGAGCAGGGCAGCTCAAAAATCCAATTACCCTGAATAATATAATGACATCCTGACATAAACCCTTAGATGGGATCGTGGACGGAATGCTTTAGATGTCACTTTACCATAAACACCCATGCAGACATGAAGGAAACTGTGCTTAACTAACCAGCATCGAGAAAACAAATACAGTTATGTGTTGGTTACATAAAGCAACTTTTTTGCAAGTTTATGCAGCGGTCTGATTTATCTAGTGATCTAGAAAATCGAGACGGAAGAATAAACAAAAAAAATAAAAATAAAATAAAAGTTATCGTACTTTCACATCCCAGTACAATTGGCTAATCAATTCCTTCAATTGTGTATTTTCTCCTCAACTTCTGTATCTAGTGCTTATTGTCAAGTTAACCAATCAAAAAATAATTCTTTTTTTTTTATTTGTTGTAATTGTGACATGTAAATGTAACCTGTAGTGTGGTGATCAGAAATCATATATAACCAGAGTAAACAACCTAAACATTGGCTATATTGACTTTAGTCTTTCTACCCTGTCCAACAATCCGCTTTAACCTTTTAGGATTTTACTATTACAATAAGTATTCAAACAGTGCATTCGCCCACACGTATTTATTCAAACTATTTGCAGGTTAAAACCATTTTTAGGGAGGCAAAATCCATGAATATGTCATCAAAGTATTTGCCCTTTTACTTTTCTACCTTGCAGCTTCTCCGCACTGCTGTTTGCAGGCTTTTATGTCTCATGGAGTGATTACGCATACAATATGAATATATACTGTTTATATGGCATGATTCCTGGACTGGTATTTTGCCAGGAACTATATTAAGTCCTGTTTTCAAAATACTTCCTTATTTTGAGTTGTGTTTTATCTGTGTCTTTGGCTGCCTATTACTGATTGATTATCACTTTTGTCGTTCATCTGTGTTTGTTATTATTGTTTTCATAAGTTAGTGTTAGTTTATTGGTTAAATTCACTCCCCTGTTTTTGATTGCTGTCTAATTAGAGCTTTTGTTTTTATAGTTTGGTGTCATATTGGCTAAACGTTATGACACCAAACTAAAATATTGGTTTTATTCTGTAACTTTTTTTTTTTTTTTTATGAATGCCTTTGCTATTTTCTTAAATCTCCATCAGCAATTGACTGCAATCTCCAGTTTGCTGTTGAAATCCCTGACATATTCACAGGTTTGCCTTTTTTAATCATTAGTCATTTATCCAAAAAAAATCCAGGAACATTTTGCACTTTTATGAGACTGAATTCATCGTAATCTGACATTTTTTGCTTTGTATTTTTGGCCTGATATGAACTAGTTAGTTCTTAGCAAAAAAAACATTTGTTTCTGATGGTATCTGTTCTGAAATCCGCTGTCGTCACAGCTCCATAACAATTTGCAAATTTTTATCTGCTAGCCGGATGGTTAGCAGATAAATGGTTTGTTTGACATTCTTTTCGGAAAACAAACGTTCGAGAAAAGCACTTGTTTTATACAAAGCCTCAATACACCTTTAAAGCGGATGAGATTATGTGAAAAGCTTGCTTTATTTGTACAGCACAAACACTTTAATGCAAACTGTTAAGAGAAAAAGAAGCCACTTATCGACGGTTAAAGGCACTGAAGCGTTGAACAGATATTGCCATACTTAAAAACATTTGGCTAATTCAGAAATTGCTAAATTGCAAAATTGAGTTTTTGATGCCAATTCAACCTGGCAAAAAAAAGTAGTTCTGAAATAAAGTAATGAATACTTAGTTTAAAAATATTAAACGTTTAGTTACACAATGAAATTCTCTTCACAGCAAAATTGGTTAATTTAGGAGATGTTGTTCACTGGCAGCACCTTTGCATGTATTTCTCACCTGAAACTACGTAAATATTGAATTCCAAAGATCTTAGAAACTAGACACTGGAGATAGATCAGCCTTTTTCGTTCATCTTCTCCGATATACCCTGGATTCACCTGTTATAGGTGGAACTGTGGCGCTGTGTTGCCGCACAGCAAGAAGATAACTGTGTAAGAGTGTAAATGTGTGTGTTTGTGTGTTATCTTCTGGGAATGGTTGGCCACCAGCTTCAGGCCCAGAGTTGCTGTGATTGGATCCATCTCCCCATGACCCACAAAAAAAGAAGAAAAAAATACTGCTCCTAACTTAAAAAAAAGTGAAATCTGTTTAGTAAAAAAAACAAACAAACAAGTTAAAACATCCACTTTTACGCAACACTGTTTTGCCCTTTGGCAGTTTGAAAAATTAACTTTTATTGGAACAAATGAGTCCTGGTGTGAACTGGCGTCAAATCCGCCAGTATGCAAATTGTACTTTAAGTCTCGACACATGAAGTAAACCCAGGATTCGCCAGTCTGTTGGAAGCGTTATTGAAGTGAACTGCAGTAAATGATTGCAAATATAGTTTTAGTGTTCGCCGCCAGCCAGCGTCATGAACGTTGAGATACCTGAGCAAAGGTCAGAAGCACATCACTCACAGATGAATTTCATCATCTCGAGTGCAAAGAGCTTTGAACAGCGTGCGGAGAATGAAAGAAATAATGTTTGAAATTTAATCAGCCTCAGTCTGTTTCACTGTTCCTCGGGTTTAATACGAGTGTTGGAGTTCGGTGATGCATAATGCATGTTATTTTTCACACCAAAACAAAGTGCTGCCTCCTATGTTTAGGAGAGATTTATGACTTTTTTTTCCCGCACCCATCGTCGAGGATACTTTCTATTTTTACTACACGAGACTGTTGTGTGTGTGGAAGTACTGAGTTAATTACACAACCCAGTGGCTTTGGTGTAGGCTGCACATTTTCTCATTAGGAAACACCAGAAGCCTGGACTGAATACGTATGAGGTTATTAGTTTAGCGAACGTAATTCCATCTTGGGAAAATGATTTGCCCCTGAAATTCTGATCCCACCAAAGGTTTGAATTAGTCACATCAGACGCGAATCATCCTGATCATTTTCAGGTAATTACGCAGTCTCAATCAGAAGGTTTATAACCTGGAAGATATGGAGGAATAAAAGCCGCTTTTGATTCTGGCTGGTGTTGTTTACCCGCCAGTCTGGGTTTGTTATTCTTTCTCAGTTTTTTTTTTTTGGCTTGTTTTCCTAGCTATTGTTGACTTTTGTCTTGCTCATGGACACAGTCAAGGTCATTGGATAGATTAATGCATGTTTAGTTCTGAATTTGTAAATCTGGTCAGCAGCTATAAATTTCATACTCTATAATTTAAACACATTTGAACTAGAACTTATTCTAGAGACTTTTCTTCATTTTTTGGATTAAGTATTTAATTGAAATATTATGGACAGGGCGGAGGGGGGTAACTGGTGGGTATAAACACACACACACACACAATTGACAACACAGCTGATTCGACCGAAACACATGGGATTCTGGGTAATGGAGTTTGAACTGTAATGGTACATTTCAGTTCATCTTCTAACATGACGGATGTTGGTAGAAAACGCAGTGTAGTCACATTGTCGTTTTTTTTGTTGACTAGTCCAGAATTTAGGTGAAAAATGCATTGGTGTAAAATGAGATGCATCTGGTGGCATAATATTGATTTAAATGTCCTTGATGCTTCTACTTTACATTTTTCTTTGCATAATAAGCCCAACAAAACCCTGCAATAGACTCAAGATCAGACCTCAATGTTGAGCATTTTGGTTAAACATCAATGGTTTTGTACTGTATATGTATAATGTTTATATACGTACATATTGTGTCCATGCTTCATTGCAGCTTTTCTTTTCCGTCCAGTGAATGAATGTCCTTGGCCTATGCGTGGTGTTCACGACACCGTTCCCTGTTTTATCACCACGGACTGGTCAACGTTTGACATTTAACTGCGGCCTGCTGGAGACAATAGACATATATTTTTTCTATATTGTTTATCTTGTAAATGTCGCAATAGACTCAAAATCACTTTGTACACATGATATATAATATAGACACACTGCAGCTTTATATTCATGAAAGGAACGTCTCACAGCTTGCTATTCTTATAAAGCACATGACCTTGAGATCCTCTGTGCTAATCCCTTCCGGTCATTACATGTCCGTCTACAACCCCTGGATGCCTTTACATCTGGTCCAAGCTTCTTGTCTATCTCTGTTGCATATTTGACATCTTTAAGTTCACGTTCACAGCTTGCTCCTCCAGCTCCCTGTTTGCCGAGCTTTAAACTTTATCAGTCCGAGCAGCTGTGGGTATGAAGGTGAGGTCTGGTCCCTTCTCACCACCACCTCTGCTTTCTCTGGCAAACAGATGGAGCTGTCCGTTTCTCTGTATGCAAACCATCACTGGGCGCGGGCCGAGAACAGTCAAGTGTTGAGGCCTGAGCCGCATCCCGATCAGCTTCTCTGACAAGTGACAACAGAGAGTTGAAAGTGCAAAGAAATTGCTACATTTGACTTTCCCAATGTCTTTGTCCATCTGTCAGTGTGTTTTTGAAAGGAAATAAACCGATTTTAAGCATTCAATCAGAAGCACAGCAGCATCAAATTGTCCCCGGGAAAGCATGAAGTTGGTTTTCATAGTAAAACTGCAATGAAATTTGAGTTGTTTGTTGGAAAACACTTCCTGTGGGAATTCATTTGCATTGTATATTTATTTCCAATCATCTTGAGTTTTTTTTCCTCTTTGTCGTCTTGTTTTCTGCTTGGCCTATTGTCATATCAATTTTCCATGGCTTATTTTGTTTCCGGGTCATGAGGAACAATTTCAGCATCTCTCATCTTGAGTCTCAAACAGGTTCTTTTTGATATGAGGTGGCTATTGAGCTATTGAGCCACCCTCCATTATAACCATTGTTATATTACGTGCATTGTTCTGTTTCGCATAATTGCTTCGAGACTTTCTGCTACTGTAAAGATCTCTTCATAAATAAACCTGAAATGAATCACATTCAATTTAATTTGGATCATTCATTCAATTATTCATTTCCCTTGGTTATGACGACTGAGCCAATCACAAGTAGAGGCAGTGTCAACCAATCACAAAGCTGGAGCAAATCCCAGCAACTCTGAAGACAGAGCCGATAATAATAATAACTGAACCTTTTATTAATCCTTCAATGGGGAAATGTGTTGGGCAGTGGTCAGCCTCAAGTTCCCTACCAATGGACCACAACTGACTTAACCTACAGCATATTGGTGGCCAACCAATCACAGAGCAGGACACACACATTCACACACTCACCAAAATACAATTTTTGTGAATGCGTGTTACTGGACTTTGACCTGGGTCAGAGCTTTACACACTAAAACGCTTATTTCGGATTTGTTTTTTTTTTTTTTTTTTGCAGTTCTTTTCTTCTAGCTTAGCGTTTCACTAACCAATTCCCAAATAGCTTTTTTCAAAAATCATTGACTTCCAGCACTTGCATGGTAAAAAAAAATGTCGTTTTTCTAATATTTTAATGAGTGTTCTCTAAAAATCCCAACTAAGGTAAATGTATCCTCCCGTCTCAGCTATTCTGTAAAGATGTTCTTTTCACTCGGCTAAAATATAAATGCTGACAGAATGAGTCGAGAGAAGTAACTGCTGAGCTGTGCGTGTTTATTTTCGACCAAATGTTTAAATCTCACCTTGATAGATCAATTTGTTTCTATTTCTGTTCCTGCTTGTGTCCGCACACGTCTGCAGAGCTTAGCACGGCAGTTTGGGAGCCGCTGTCCTCCATCAGCATTCGTTGTGGGCTTGAATTCTAAGCACTAGACGTTCTAGCTTTATATTTGTATTTACGATTAAATTGTTCTTATGTTCAAATAGGAAACCAATATTTATTAGTAGTCTGATATAATGCTAAAGAAGTAATACATGCGAGAAAATGAGTACATTCTCACTTTATGAATTTGCTTTTGTGCATGTGTCTTTGTGCACATTTGCTTATTTTTTTTTATTTTTTTTTTTAAATATGAGGTCACACACCTTTTGACTTTTTCACATTTGTCTTTCGAAAATTCCAAGTGTATTGTAAATGTTTTGATAATGAACTGTACTTTTACTCTCTTTCCCAGTTATGCATTTTATTTAATGCTACCAATGACCACACTAGTATAAATAATTTATTTTGAATGTTTTTTTCCAGTCTCTTTATGTTGTTTTTCTCCTAAGGCAATTTGCCCATGTGCTGTTTGCAGCATCTGTTGCTATGGCGACAGCCAGTGAAGAACTTAAGGTGTTTTTAACCCTATTTCCTCTCTCGGTCTGCAAAGCCATGTGAAAGTCTTACAAAATCAACCTGGTAGTCTGAGTAGAAAATTATGCATTCATTTTTCGATAATCTATAATAATCTATAACATAAATGTCTGTTTTATAGCACGCTGCAGAATTTTTTTTAGATTATCCGGTTATACATATCAGAAAAACAGACCTACAGAGAAAATGTGTGTAAGGAAGACCTGTGTGTGTTTGTGTGTGTGTGTGATAAAAATATTTTTCTCATGGATCAAAAAGCATGTGCTGTTGTAATCAGGCCTTGAAATCAGCGACAGCGTCCTCGAGAACTCCTGGATTATTGACACCGTGTCAGTTCATTCATCTCTCGTGTCTCCAGCCTTTGTCGTTTTTCTAATTTATTTGGCTAATACGTTATCATCACGCTGACTCGACCGCAATCCCGTGTCATCAGCTGGATTAATGAGTTGTTATGGCTTCAAACATCAGATCACTGACGTCTTCTCCAATCACGTGCGCTGCCTCATAAACAGGGTTTTCATTATGTCCCCAAAAATAATCCATTCTAATAATCCATCCATTTGGTTCGGTAATGAATGAATGGAGTGTTTTGAGAGACGGATGACTTTTGAAGGATCTTAATGCGATCCAGAGGGACGAAGCCTGGCTGGATTATTCAAGTGTTTTTAATTTATCAGGACATTTGGAGAGAAGGACTCCCCTTATCAGCGCCGACGTTTCGGCCCAAATGAGATTCTTTTGACATTTCATTTGCCCCCACGGAACGGCAGCTAAAATTGCGACTTCCCCTGAATGTCATTTAGAAATATCATTTCCCTTTTTTCCAGAGTGAGGCGAATAAAAAAATAAAAATCGAAAGCTACTATCAGCATGTGAGTTATTATCTGCGATGTGTGAAGCGGGAAGATATTGTTCTGGAATAGGCTGCGCTGTGTGTATGTGGAGATGGGGAGATCGATAGGCGCGAGAAGATAAAGATGTGCCTGCTTGTTTTAAAAAGAATATTTCTCTTTATGTCTTTATGAATCACTAATGAATCTAATGTGGAAGTGTGTCATCACCAATTGACTTTACAAGAAAGGAAATGTTCTTTCCAAAATGGGTGTACGGTGAAATCTATAGGTCGCTTCAGATCTTAATTTAACACAAATGGAAAAACGAAAATGGCTATTTTGACTGCAATTTCTTCCGAATGGTTTTGGTGGCAGAGACTGGTGACCTGGTGGCATCACGGCCTCTATTTATTCTAATGAACGGATTCTCTGTCCTCTGTCTTTCTGTTCTGCGACGGCATGTGTTTCTTTCACCGGTGAAACAAGCTTTTAAAAGTCAATCTCTCGCTTGTGATTGACCAGACATTTCCATTTGTTCTGATGGCATAAATATTTGATGATGCACAAAAGGTACGTTTGCGGTCGAAACCGACAAATAATTGAAACTAAGTCTTGTTCTTGGTCTTTTATGTCTGAATCTAGGCCATATTACATTCAACTCTGAACGAAAAGGACAGTTATTCTTTCCTTTTACAAAACGGAATTGTGCAGTAGTACAATGCAATAGAAAGCGCTCAAAAGTGACTGAAATCAGTACTGAAAAGTGTCACTTTGTTTCTGCATAACTGGACACAATTGTTACATTCCAAAAACTTCTTTTAGCAATTTGTCTAATTATATACTTGTATAAAATACAACTTTTATTGCTAATTTGATACTTAATCGTTTTTCGTACTGATACAAATAAAACGTACTAAAATCTGTCATTTTGTCCTTGTTTTGTTTGGAAACAAAAATCTACATTCACTTTTGTTTTTCTAATTTCAATATTTATTATGTGTTATATTTTAATTTTTATAATTTGAAAGGCCAAAAAAAACCTCTTGAAACTCAAAAAAAGATTTTGTTTCTAATTGGATACAATCGATCATTATTTGACCTTTCTGTGTTTGTCATTAAACGACAGATATGTTACTCGCCGTCAGAAATGACATGAACGCAGTGTGTTTTCCCACCTTAAACTCATTTATTTTGAGCAGAAATCAGAATCGCAATGGATTTTTCTCCCAAGCACGGATCAATTTACACATGAAACATCTGCATGTTTTGCTCATACGCTGACAAGCTTTTCTTGTTCTGTATTTTTATGACATTTACCAATGTGACATTAAACTTGTGGTAATTTTTTGCAGCGTGGGCGGAGCAAATCAGAGGTCCTTATTATATAAAAATATATTCAAGGGCAAGGCAAGAATCCTGGTCAAAACACATGCAATGATCATGTGCAGGCGGATAAAAGGATCATAGGAAGAAATCCAAAAATAATAATGCAATAAATGCTAAAAATAATAATAGCAATAATAAATACAGTATCAGTGTAAAAATCAGTTAGCTTTGAATTTTTGTTTTTCACAATGACGAGCTAGCTGTGAGTTCATCTTCTGACGCTGTCCTCATCACTTCCTGTACTTGACCGTCTACTACTTCTCTTTTGGCTTTTCCCTTATCAATGGTCATCACAGCGAATCATCCTTTTCCCCCTCATTCTATCCTCAGCATCTTCCACCCCAGCCAACCTCATGTCCTCTCTTACAACATCCATACATCATAACATCCATTGAAATCACAGGAAATCCATATACCTGCTGTACTTGGCAATATATAGTATAATTCCTCCATATATGAGCCTTTTTTAAGAATCTCATATACTGAAAGCATGTGAAATGTTTAGATTGGATTTTAAAGACACAATACTTTCATTAATTGCCATACAACCAGATTGATTGAAACTAAATGTCGTCAAGTTGGTGATGACATGTAAATACAATAGAAACTGTATGAAATTAATCATATAAATATACCAAATTTAAAAAATCGTATCCTGACCCATTTCAATTCCCAAATTAAGTTTGTGAACCAAAAATGTCCCAGAAGGTAAACATTCTTCGCAACAACCAAATTGTGCCACTCCAAAAGAAGGATCGAGAAGGTTTTTGTTTCATAATGCATGTTGAAGAAATAAAAATGACAGTGGCAAAGATAAAAACGGCAAACGTCTTGGGTGTCATCCTAACAGTCGGTAGGTCCGGGGGCTTGGAAAAGGGCAAACTTTAATTACTCCCAGTGAAAGCTGTTAGGTGAGTGTGTGGATCCACCGCTGCTGTGAAGACGGATGTTGAGGCAGGAAGTCAGACATTTTGTCTTTCCTTTATAAATATATATAGTTTGCTTCAAGCTCCAATAATGATTCACTCTGCTGCTTCTCCGGAGAAATCTCTCAGCACTTTAGCGGATTTTGTAAATATGGCTGTAGGATAAGCGTCAGCAAGGATGTCAACACCTATACTTGATATATGATGAGACATCAAGAGAATCGCATTCTTCACATCAACCTTCTTCTAGAAGTTTCGAACTTTCCGAAGTGCTTTACTAGTTTCATTAGCAGACGCCTCAAGACTCTCCAGATCGTCTCATCTAGGATGAGAAACATCGAGGTGATGGAACGTCGTCTACACCAGCGTGAATAAGTGGATCCGTGATTTTAAAGTGGAGCGTGATGTTGTTGCATGCTAATGTCGTACAGTCCTCATACACAACTCATTTTTTTGTATTTAGAACACATTGACTTGATTTTCATTCCCTCATCATCCATGCTTCAACAGTCAATCTATTGTTTTTTTTACCAGTTCCCTTTTTTTTTTTGCTCATTCTGGATTTCTTTTAGCTCAATAATCTGGTGCTAGCAACACTTTAAAATGATCTAAAGTTTTTTTGTATGGCATTGTAAGTCTCGTTGGATAAAAGTGTCTAGTAAATGCATAAATGTGAACTTAAAGAAACTTTGTGGTCCCTAACCCGGAAAACACGAAATATCAGAACGATTTTGGCGCAGATGTGGCCTAGAACTCAGCCAGATGCGCCAAATTTGGACCAGATAATGCCCAGATGTGTCTATTCAGGAAAAGAATCTCAATCTCAAAAAAAAAACGATTTGAACCGCTTTCTAGCGTGAACAGCTTTGGCAGGCAAGTCAAAGCAGTTAAAGTGTCAGATTTGACACATCTTTTGCATCCCAAGTCGATCGCGTTGGAACTATCAAACCAGCAGATGTGTTGATAACGCCATTTAGCAGCTTAGACAGAATTATGAACATATGCAAGTCCATTTTCTCTCAGCACTGCATTAAAACTTTCTCCATCGGCCCCTGCAATAAAGACGCAAGCTCTCGTTGTTACAATCGCACTGTGAGTTTAAGCCAGTGGGCTGCAATAAAGAAGATTTACACACTGGCATCAGCCAAGCGATTTCCATAAAATCAGCATTAAATTGATATTTTTCTGTTTGTTAATTGTTGAGAAGAACGTTAGGGAAGTACAGTGTGTTTACCTTTGATGCCCTTGAAATGTGTTTGTATTCCAAAAGGCTTTAGTCTAATTTTGATGAAACTGCATTTACATGAAAGTACTTTGTGATGTATGTAAGTAGATTAACATGTCTTAATTTAATGTCTAAATGTGCTATGGCGACTTATCCACTTAGACATTAAATTACAGTAATGTCTAAGTGGATGAGCAATTTTTCATCATATATTCAGCGAAAATATTGTCTTGATAAAATGACGAAAAAAAATTATATTTGCAAATTGACAAATTATTGGTATCATTTATATTTGTTTTTTATTGGTACACTTGTCAATATAAAAAAAAATATATATATGTAAAAGATAAAGTATCCTAACAATGAGGATAAAACATCATTGTAATATCGGTTTTATCTTTCCTGTGATTAGAACCCACGTTAAAGAGATGAAAGATCTGTCTGTAGGAGTGAGAAAGTGTGTGAGCACACTGCCTTGTGATTGGTCGATCATTTGTTTAGGGTGTGTCTTCAGTGCATGACTGTTGTTTGTGCATTGTGATTGGCTCCAGCTTCCCAAAGCCGGGAAATAATTGAATGTGGGATCAATTTATGATAAGAGCAAAGCCTATTAGAAAAAACTGTGAACAGTATGGCTTCATTTTTAGATAAAAGCATTTAAGTTGTTGAGCAAAAAACGAGTTCTAGACTATAGGATCTGTGTGTCTAAACAGATAACCAGCACATCCTAAATGAAGTCTTCAGTAGGTTCAGTCTAAAAAAAAACTCTTCTCCCTCTATCCCTTTCTCTCTCTCTCCCTCTCTCTCTCTCTCTCTCTCTCTCTCTCTCTCTCTCTCTCTCTCTCTCTCTCTCTCTCTCTCTCTCTCTCTCTCTCTCTCTCTCTCTCTCTCTCTCTCTCTCTCTCTCTCTCTCTCTCTCTCTCTCTCTGTCTGTCTGCATCTCTTTTTTTCTCTTATTTTGTCAGCCTCTTTCTCTTCGTTTCACTTTCTCTCATTTCTGTCATTCTCTCCCTCTCTCACCCCCCCCTCTCTCTCTGTCTCTGTTTCTCTTTCTCTCATTTCTGTCAGTCTCTCTCTCTCTCTCTCTCTCTCTCTCTCTCTCTCTCTCTCTCTCTCTCTCTCTCTCTCTCTCTCTCTCTCTCTCTCTCTCTCTCTCTCTCTCTCTCTCTCTCTCTCTCTCTCT
>MU204278.1:6030910-6054838 GCA_017309775.1 Paedocypris sp. Pulau Singkep | reverse complement strand
ACACACACACACACGCACGCACGCACGCACGCACACACACACACACACACACACACACACACACACACACACACACACTTATGTTTCTGTCCTTCCCTCTCTCTAACTCACTGTTTATCTACCTCTATCAGTCTTTATCTCTGCAAGGCTTTTTCTTTCTTTATCTTTCTCACACAAACTCTTTTTTTTTCCTCTGTTTCTTTCACCCAGAAGTCCATTTTCTTCTCTGTCTGCCTCTTTCTCTGCTGTTCCCTCTTTCTAACCCTCTGTATTTTTATTTATTTCAGTCCATCCTCCTGCTTTTTACTGTGCCAGTCTGTTATTTTTCTCTTTCCATTGGCAGTCTCTCTCTCGCTCACTCCTGTCTGCCCATCTCTCTCTCTCTCTCTCTCTCTCTCTCTCTCTCTCTCTCTCTCTCTCTCTCTCTCTCTCTCTCTCTCTCTCTCTCTCTCTCTCTCTCTCTCTCTCTCTCTCTCTCTCTCTCTCTCTCTCTCTCTCTCTCTCTCCTGTCAGTCTCTCTCTCACCCCCACCCAGCCTTTCTCCTCAATCCCTCCCTCATCATTATTGCCACAGCACTTTAAAAGCAGTGAAACGGCGGCCCACCCACTTCGCCTGATCACTGTCATGCTGTCTAAACGCACAGATGCGAGTGACTTCTCTCTCCGCAGCAGGCCGACAGGAACAGGCGTGTTAACATAACAGCCCGCGACACAAACAAACGCATTTAAGTGCTCAGTGGTGGTTCTGAAACGGTAACTCACACAGGGACACTGTGAAATTTGTTGGGAGACAAAAGCTCAGCAGGAGGACAGCGACTGCACCGCAGAGCGTGAACGCAGGTAATTGGGGTTTGCAGGGACAAATCCAGCATGTCAATCCAATGTGCGGCAGACGGTGTTAATAACGCCAGAGAGAAGCGCACTGAGTTATAAGCTGAGCTGGAATCCACTTGCTTCACGAGGACGGAGCGGAAATCGCACGGTGATGGTGAAAAGACACTGATTGTTTTGCCTATTTGCCAGCGCTATCTGCCAAAATATGGTTAAAATTTTTGGAAGTCCTGGTTTGATGATTTAAAAAGTCCCATGGAAGTGGTTTTTAAGCATGAGAAACGGGATTCCTGTTGCAGGACACAAAGATCATAGATTAAATTCCTAGAAAAAGAACAACGTTTTAAAGTAGCATTGAAAATTACTATAAGTGAATCGAAGTAATTCAGTAAAAATTTGAGCTCAAAATTTGAGTTTGGGGCCCGATTAGAATCTTTCTCCGTCAGATTGAACGGATTGAAGTGTCAAATGTGTCCATAGGTGTGAGTAAATGATTGTGAGTCATACTCTGTGATTGGTCAACAACCAGCCAATCCAGTCTGGTGATCTTGAGTTGGTCTTCAACTCCCCGTGACCCAGAAATGGAAGAAGCGATGGAAGATGAATTTCTAAATGCAAATCATTAAACTCAAAAGTATTTGTCGGTACTCGCAGATAATCATCAAAAATACTTTTAGCTTGAATACATTAAAGAAATGTTTTGTTTTTCAAAATGCATTTTCTTGTATTTTAATAAATCATATTTTAATTAGGCGTTGGCTGGTAGTATTTGAGTTATTACTGTTTTAATATGCTGTTTGTAATTATGCATAGTATTTACCAGAAATAAATTAACGATTGACACAGGCTGCACTTTTAAGTGAAAGCAATCACAGTGAAGTCTCTCGGAGCTAAAGGCAATAAAGAATATTCATCAATGATTCCTTCAGCATCCAATTCTAGTTTTATCTGTGAAGTTACAATAAAAAAAAATGTTCAAAGTGTTTTCATATTTGTAGGAATGAACACACTCAGTGTCTTTTTATTATCATTTTTTTGTTTTTTAATATTGGAGTTCCACAAGTTTATAATACATTCTGTAGTTCCACTCAGATATTAAATTGTTTAGCCTCAACTAACCCGCACTGAACATTCATTTTCCAAACCAACTCTAGATTTCATTCATTTTTAAGATTTTTTACATTATGAAGACCAAAATAGTGGCACAGCATTTTGCTTTGAACGGTTCTTTATATATTCTGTCTATATCTAAGTATATCTATACTGTTTTGATTCTTTTTTTTTCAGAACCGCATCATTTGATTTACCAGTTTTACTTTGTGATCCACAGAAGCCCTCATCGTCTGAATCGATGCAAAACTTGTCTTGCTCAATATTATCTGAGGATTTACAATAAACCACTAAGCTTGAGTTATATTGCAAAATAATATGAATGGACGTGTGCATCTGCGATCAGAGACTGAAGAGAGATTTATTTTCAATATCATTTCAAATTTAATATAGACATTGTCTTGAGCAGGTATTTGATATGGCTGCCATGATTGAACGATTTTTCGAGAAATCAATGCCGCAAAGCTCGGTCTCAGGCTCCAAACTCTTACCCAGCCAATTAAGCTCGAATCCAAACCCAGAACCTTCTAAACGGCGAGTGAAAGTAACTTAAAAACATTTACTGAATTATCGGCCATGATTGATTTCTCACTAGCGGGAGACTGGAAGTTTAAACTTTCACACTTATTTGGGTTTAAAACGCAACAGTCCTGAAAGATTCACTCTGGATGGATTATTAGATTTGATTGTGATTATTTTTCTAAAAATGACAGTGTCTGTTTTAGAAAGGTGAATAATTGGCGTTTGTAATGGGTTGTAATCCAAATGCCTTCAACAATCAAGATTGATCAATGGAAAAGTCTGTCAAGGCTGGTTTTCTCATGTTTTTTTCTTACTCACTCACTCTCTCTCCATTCTTCATTATGGATATTCAGTTGCTAACCTAATATTTCCATGTGATCTGTGATGGATTCTGGAAATATTTAGGCTTTTGATCATTTTAACATTACCCTTAAAACCTCTAAAAAATGGCCACCTCTAATAGAAGGCCACCTTTATGCAGGCAATCTATACATGCATGTGTAATCTGAGTTTTCAGGGTGATTAATTAATATTAATCTGGAATTTGTTCCACTTGACATATAGAAAAATGTGTGACCTGTGTTCTCTTCTCATTACTAAAATTATTTTTCTTACTTTGTTTTCTTAAGTTGAAAAATACAGCGCCATCCTCTAGTAGAAGACCACCTCTAATAGAAGACCACCCTGACTGAAAAATAAAACGCCATGGCCTTCTTTAAGAGGTTCCACGCTAGTTATAATGAACGTGTAGCTTTATTGCCTGATAAGAACCCACCACACGTGCTTCTTGTAAGATTTGGAAATGAGTTTAACTCTTCAGCATCGAGCTGCTTCACCGTGTTGATCCTCAGCATTACTGGCCGTGATGTATCACAAATGCCGTGGTGTTGAAAGGTTAGAGGCAGTATGAGGTGGAATACATGATAAGGGCCATGTGACGCTGTGAAGATCAAGCCGCCCCTCTGAGATATCCGCAGATATGTCACATTTATGTTGTTTACCGCCGCCATGCATTATTCATGCAATTTTGTGCCACACTCCAGGCGCGAGAGTTTAGGGAGTTGCCATTTTTAACTGAAATACCTGTGCTTATATATTTCTCATCTCGTTTAAGGGAAGGTTCATCAGACACTGGCAGAAAACCAATGTTGATTTTCCAAACGTTCTCCACATCTTAAATGGGAACCGATGTCCGGTTTATGAAGGTAACGTCTCGTAAACACTTCCAGTGTGTGAGAGATGAGCCGAACAGCCTCATTATCCCCACGCTTCTGCCCAAGGACATGGGCATCTCCATGTGCTGGGACCCGGCAGCCTGGTGCACTGGAAATATCTGATAAAGAGGCACATTGGAGCCTGTGACCAGTGAGGAAACGGAGATGTTCCTGCTTCAGGGTGTGTGTGTGTGTGTGTGTGTCACTCTGACAGACGGCGACTTTATTAATCACAGATTTGAGAGGCGTGATTACAGTTTGTCTGGTTATTTTGTGACCGCGGAGCATCATCTCAATGTGTCTGTATTGTTCTCTGACTTGTGAAGTGATTGGGCTGTTTTTTTTTTTTTTTTTTTCTTCTTTTTTTACAATCGCTGGAATCATTTGCATTGGAAAATCGTCAAGTCAACGTTTTTTATAAAAGCACTTTAAAATGTATTTAAAAAACAGCAGACTAACCAAACTAATCATACACAGTGTGACATAATAAAAGCTACAATTACAAGAAAATTAACACATATAACCCTATACTAATTCAGTCAGATTACAAGGACTTATATTAAAATTTCCAAATTTGGAAAAATCGATTTTACATTTTCATAAAAACTAGTTCTGGAGGTCTAGGGGTCAAATTTCTATGATTTAGTAATATACATATAAATTACTAAAATGCACAAAATATTAAACTAATACGAAGGGAACCTCCCTTGGACCTTCCATTTTTTTTTTTGGACAATTTTTTGGCAGTTTTTGGACCTTTCGTTCTTGAGTTTGGACGTTTTGTCCCAGTGCTTCTGTGGGTTTTTTTTTCTGGGTTTCCAGTTGACCTACCACACTCCAAAACATGAAGAGTTACAGAATAATTTTCTGAAATAACAAGACTGTGTATTTGGGTCCAGAGTTACTGGAATTGGCTCCAGCTCCACATCACCCAGAAATGGATATGCAGTTCAGAAATTGTATGGATAGATATTTCAAAAATATTATGAAGACTTCATAAAAAAAAAAAAATATCGAGATGATTTTGTATGTTAAAAACATGATCTTTCAAATAGTCCATCAAACAGCGATATTAAAAAATGAACAATCTTAAAAATAAATAAAAAATTTTTTTCTAAATTTAAAGTAAAAAACAATTCAAAGAAATTCACAAAAATCACACTTTGAATAGTGAGCTATTGAAAAAATGAGACACTGTAATCGAAAACTTGAAAAACACACATGAACCTGTATAATTCACATAGCAGGTAAAGTAAATGGCTTGTTTAGTCACCTGTTCTGTATTTAGACCCAGGTGTTGTGTGATTGGGCAGTCAGATGAAGGTCAGGTCCCCACATGGCTTGTTCTGTGCAGCTGTATAAATGATGAGTGTATGTTTAAGTGATCAGACCGTCATGGCGTCTCCTGACACGCGCTGGACTGCGGCCGAGACAAACGTGCCGCCGCTCGTTAATCATTTACATGAAGCAATTTGTGCAACACCTGTGTCCCCAACAGGTTTCTATTAGAGAGATTCATTAAGCAAAGCTCTGCTGATGCGAAGGCCGCGGGCGAAGTTCTGGTAGAACAACATTGGTTTCCATGGATGATGTGGTGAAGGAAATACATGCTGCTTTGCTCCAAGATGTTTTTATTTATTGATGATTGTTCTATTTGGTACTTTGTTTTTGTTTATATCTTATAGTCCATTTTAATTGTACTGTTATACATCGATGAAAAGTTTCTAGAGAGAGACAGATAGATCGAGAGAGAAATTGTTTACATACTGTATTATATATTTTATTGTATGTAATTACGTAGGTCATGTTGCTGAATCATCATATGCTGTACTTGTAATAATATTAATTTTTGTATAATAAATTAAATATGTATTCATTATTACTTTAATAAATACATTATTTTTATAGAAACATTGTCCAAAAGTACATCAACACACATGCTGTTAATTTGTCCCCAAAAAATGTGATAGATAGATAGATAGATAGATAGATAGATAGATAGATAGATAGATAGATAGATAGATAGATAGATAGATAGATAGATAGATAGATAGATAGATAGATAGATAGATAGATAGATAATTAAAAAATATATATTTTAACTCATCCGCATTTTAAAATTAATTGGTATATTTTCCTTTCTCACAATAAAGGTGTCACAGATCCTGGTTTAAAGCCGGGTGGAACTTTTATTTTGAAGTACTCTTAATTTGAAGTTTTCATCTCTGTTGTTTGTTGCTGCTTCATGTTCCTTGTCCCAGGTGTTATTTGTTAATCGTTAATCTCAGTATTTAAGTCCCTGTGTTTGCCAGCAGATGATTTTTCCTGTCACTCTTGCCTCTTCTCTTGTCGTGTCGTGTCTAGTCTAGTCTACTTAAGTTCATGACTTTTGGATTTTCCTGTGTACCGACCCATTTCCTGCCCCGACTATGATTTTGGATTAAACCCTTTTTGGACTATCAACCCTCGTGTTTCCTCGATCTCATCCAGGCTGTGCACGTGAGTCCTCCCTTGCCTTGTCCCAGTGACAGTCGATTTATGACAAAAGGACATTATGCACATAAAATGAACAAGTGAATTGTGGCAATACGATAAACAATTTACAATTATTAAGAACAATTGTAACAATAAAATTTTAATTGCATACATTTTATTAATAACACTAATAACATCAAACAAATAATAATAATAATAATTAATAATAACAGCAATAATAAATAACAATAATAATGAACAATAATGTCATAAACCCTGGAGTTTTGTTTGTTTTGGGACTTTTAGTTTGTCACCTTTATTTTGTAATCTTGTCACTCTCTCTCTGTTAGACGTCACATGTTTTGTTTACTTCCTGGTTTTCCCCCACGTGTCGGTCTATGTTTGTTTACTTCCTGGTATCTGCGTGGTCAATCGTTTCTGTGTTTTGTTCCCAGCTGTTACTCGTTTATTCATTAATCCCGATCGTGTTTATGTCCTTGTATTAGTGTAAGCTGTGTGTCATATTGGTAATCACTTCTCGTCATGTCGTTCATTCTTTAATCACGATCGCGTTGTGTTGTCTTAGTGTCAGCTGTGTGTATTTTGGTTAATCACTAGTCATCATCATGTCATGTATTTATTTCCTGTGTCGTGCTCTGTTCTGTGCCAGTTTGTCAGATGTGTATCCTGTCACTCTAGCCTCGTGATCTTGCCTAGTCTAGTTTTGTTTCTAGTCTTGTTTTGCCTTAGTGCACTTCTAGTCTTGCCGGTGCTCTGAAAATTCTTCCTACATCTCAGAAGTTCCTACATTGCGCGCTGAGCATGCGCGTTAGAATATACGTCCGAGTGACAGTCGCGCCGTGTCAAATAATATCAGAAAAAATGTTTATGCAATTATGTAAAATATACTATACACATCAGAACAATTAATATGCTATAATCATATACTATAGTTTGTTAATAGTATTATTCCAGTATAAACAGATTTGAGGTGTTTAGCGGTTGTGATTGACACATTGGCAGCATCAGGCGAAGCCCACGCACAGCAACCTCAAGGCCCGACACACCGCTTCAGAGTGTGTGTGTGTGTGTGTGTGTGTGTGTGTGTGTTCAGAGAGTGAGAGTATGTCAGCAGCAGGAGACAGATGCTGGGCTGAGTCCAAGGATGCTCCACACAGACGGTCATTTGTCAAAGATGTCTCTCTTCTCTGTCGACCGAGTGGGTCTCCGCCATAAAGCATGATGGGAATCGCAGTGGGCCTGGGCCACCGCTGAGTCTTGCCTCAGCACTTCTCCTGAGCTTAATGTTCGTCTCGAAACATCCCAGTCCATCCAGACTCGTTGTTCCTTTAGTGGCTCACTCAAGAACCTGAATTACTCTGCGGAGATCTGATCTGGTTAGATGGGCCAACACGAAGGAAGTTGAGACCTTGCATTCTTGGGATTGTTTTCCTCTGCCGCTGAAAATATGGACAATGTAGAGTTTCTCCAAAGAGAGAGAAGATAATGAACAATGGAATCGAACATGTTGCAGAAAGCCTTGATATTCTTTCTAATGGTGGAATTTTAGAAATCCATTTTTCCATTTCTAGAACTTGTGTGGATTTTTATCTTCTTGTCTATTTTTTTTTCTCTCTGTAGGGATGTGTCACGCCACGTCGCAAAACATCTCTCTCTTCTTCTTTGGTAGTTTCTGTTTGGCAGCCATATTGGCATTAGAATTCCAAAGTCAAGTACGAATGTTGATTTCATCTGCTTGGTGGTTTCACGTTCTGGTTTCATGCTCAAGTTCATGAGTAGGTTTCTCTGTTCATGTTCTCATGTGTTTTACTTCTTGACCTTTTGACTGCTTATATCGCATTTTATTTCTCACTCTCTCATGACAACAAATAAAAGAAAAAAACATATTTTTATAATTTCAAAAATTATTTTAAAGGTATTTTTCTGACATTCTGTTTATTTGTCTCTCTCCATCATTTCTTCATTCTTTGCTTTTGCAGCCGAACGTTGTTTCTGATCTGTTTATTGACCCGTGGACGTCCTGGAAGACCAGTGCGCTTTTCTTGTTTTCATCGGTTTGAATTGTCTGTCACTCTGACCGCTTCTCCGCTGTGTCTTTAATATGTGTGTAATAGCTGTTACTTGTTTGGTTGTGTGCAATTTTCAGTTGTCTCTAGACATGGCAGCTATCTTTTCACCAAATGTTTTCTTTCAATATCGGAGCAATATCTTGTGTGGCCATTTTTTTTTAACCAATTCCCTTTACAAATTTGGACGTACAACTGGTCTAAGTAATATACAGTAATGAAATCTCTCTCTCTCTCTCTCTCTCTCTCTCTCTCACAATTCTCATTCTTACACTCATTCTCTATTTTTTTTCCTTTTTCTATATCTCTTTCTCACTTTTTCTCTCTGGCTGTACCATTCTTTCTTTTGGTTTTTATGTCTCTCTCTCTCTCTCTCTCTCTCTCTCTCTCTCTCTCTCTCTCTCTCTCTCTCATTTTCTCTCTCTCTTTCTCTCGCTCTCGCTATCTCTGTTTACCCATCTCATTCCCTTCTTGTTTCTGTCTTTGTTCATCTGTCTGTATCTCTTATGTATGTAAATATATGTGTAATATGAATGTAAATAGATGTGAATTGCAAATTGAATGCAAAATAAATGTGAAACCGGGAACATTACGTGCAACACGGCAACCAGATTTAATCATTTACTTTGCTGTTGGACAACGTTTAGAAGAAAAAAAAATATGTTTTCAATCTTGCAATTTGCTTCTCTTGCTCCATTTCATTTCTTCCAGTGTCTCACTCTTACTCTCGCTCAGTTTCTTATTCTGTTTCACTCATTCACTCGCTCACTCACTCACACTCTCTCTCTTTTACATTCTCACCATCTTTCTCTTGTAAATCATTCACTTCCAACATCACAAGCCTGCAGTAAAGTGTAATTGTACTGTATATCGGGCCCAAGTTCGGTGATTGCTCGCTTCACAATAGACGACATTACACGCAATTACTCTGCCTTGGATCTAAAAGGCCGAAATGCAGCGGCCGTCATCTGAGCATCACAGCTGGCCAAAGACGGGCTCTTTTAATACCACACCGCATAAAAGACTAATCTTGCTCAATCACTGACCCATTGAAACCATGTGCGACTGAAGGTAGGGGGCAGCGGGCCAATGCTGACCACCAGGAGTTCACCGCTTTACAGCTTTCTCTCTTTCCACCATTTGAAAGCCATTTGCCTAATACTGATTTTCATTCTCATTTTTCAGAGAAGCAATGCTGTAGTGATTGCCTCATGTCTGTACTTTTATACATCCTGGAGATTTAAAAGATATAACATTTCTTTACCACAGTTATATTTTAAAGATGTCAGGGTTTCTGGATGGGGAGACACAATTGCTGAAATTGAAACGATTTTCTTATACAAAAATAGATAAAGTACAAATAGATTAAAAAAAACAAAAAACTTCAAGCTAGTCTAGCCAACTTAACCATAGCTGTAGCTGACATAACGGTGGAAAAGTCTTTGTTGATGGATGGATGACGGATGGATGGATGGATGAATAGATAGATAGATGGATAGATAGATGGATGGATAGATATATAGATCCGAAAATGAGAAATCCAGAATGCTTCTGCAAGCATGGCCATCAGGACTCAGAAGGTTAAAACTTCAAAACCTCACAATAGTAACGATTCTCTACAGTTCCAGTACTTCATCTTTAAACTAAAATTAGTTTCTAAACAACTGAGGTTCAGCTAAACTTCTTTTTTTAATTGCTTTATAAGTATGGTTGATTTTGAATTCGGCTCGTGTGGATTTGAACACCAGAAGGTTCTTTAGCACAGGTGGTTCCTCACACACCATGAAGAGCGAAGACAGTAGCTGGCAGCGTTCTTCTCCCGTAAGAAAGACACTTTAAAACCCCAAACGTAGACGTGAACAGGTCTTCTCTTCCTTCAGTCTGGCTGAGTGTGTCTGTGGAGATGCTGTTTTCAACACTCACAGCGAAATGAAAAGTCTTTATAATTGCAGAACGACTCAGAACCAAAACATCATTCTGTTTTTGAGAGAAGCACCATTTCTAGCTCAGCACCAGGGATTAAATTACCGCCAAACTTTGGAAATCGATGTGGTTTTCTCAGACGTGGATCAATGCTTTACAGTGCCGTCAGTCCGCCGCATTGTGGTCATGTTGTTTCGTAGTTTTGTAATTGTGCAGGAGTGAGTTTGGTTTGAAATGGGAGAACAAAACTAATGGCGAATTTCTTTTTAAACACAGGTTCTCAGTGGCATTGTGTGTGTCTTCCTTGGTCTTGATTTTATGAGGTTATCATATTATTGAAGACTTGTGGAGTATTAAGTAAATCAAGAAAGCATTCAAATCAAAAAGATGTTCAAATACAAGTAAAAATGACGTGTGTGCAGATTTTTGTGTACAATACTATTAAAACCTACTGTGAAAAGACAATTTTTTTACTTTTTTTACTTTGAAACCGGTTGAAAAAGAAGACACATGATGCAAACTATTGTGGTCTGTCGTTTCCTGCACATGTTCTATTCTTTCTTTTCACTCCCTTACAACTCGCAAGCTGCATTTCTCGATCGGTTGTTGAACAGAAGCTGATGTGTCACTCCCAACGTCTTGAATGAAGAACATGAATGCCCGTGTCAGACTGCAAACATCTGGTTGTGCTCAGTATAATGGCCGTGAGCAGATTGCATGTGCGTTAACAAACATCACCGGTCGCTGAGGTGAACGTCTCTCAGGGGTCGTTCTCATTTTCTCTATGACTGTAATTATCAGACGTTTGGTCAGAATAGTAGTGGAGGGGACGTTAACATCAAGGTGACACACAAGTTCAAGACTTTATTTTTGTGCAGAATCTGAATGTTATTTTTCATTTTCATCATATGTGCCATTTGATCCTCGTTTGAAATTATATTTTCTTAAGTGCAATAGAGCTGATGTTAACTTTTTTTAAACCAGATTCAATGCCGCTTCTTTTCCTTCATCTTCATTTTTGGTGCTACTTACGGTACTTATTACAATGATCTTAAGCCAATCGCAACAGTTTTTTCTTTTGTTTTAAACAGCTAGAAGGCGAAAAACACTTATATAAACTTATATTTGGTATGTTGAATATATTTGGTATGTTGAATGCATTGCATTGACAATTCACTTTTTGTATTCTAATTGATTAAAAAATACATTATAAGACCATGTACAGTAAATTCAAATTTGAATTGTCATACACACATTATACATGGTACAACATGCAATGAAATGTGTTTGAATGTGAAATGCAATGAATGTGTAATTGTACATGTAAAAAAATAAATATAATAGTTTCTATTAAATGTAAAAAAAAAAATAATAAAAATTATACATAAAAATATTTATATATGTATATTTTTTTTCCCTGTAAAAACCATTTTCATTCTTCTTTGTTTAATGAATGGTTAACTTTATTTTCTGTAGAATGTGTTGGCTCTTGATAAAACATGAGACTGCACAGTTGGATAATGTTTCCCTTTCCGCTCTTCACAGGAAGCTCTAAGCAGCGAGTGCTTTTGATAATAGTGCATAACTGTTATGAATTAAAGCTAGTTTTCACAACATGAGACCTTTAAAAATGTTTTTTCTCATTTTTTCTCTGGATGCAAATCCCCACTATAGCGCACAGTGGCTTCTATGTGCCAGTTGAAATCGTTCTGTTTTTTCGTAACAGTGAAAAAGTCAATCCTTCAGCAAAGATCGTTTAAGGACACTGTGGTTATATGGGTTTGGATTATTTTCCTTTTATCAAATATGGTTTGAGAATTTTTTTTGGCTAGATTCGTAAGTTCAGACTATACCTGGACATTACTGTTATTCATTAACATCGATGGTTGCGGCGGAATGCATTATGGGGAGTATTGCCTGTGTTTGTGGTTTATCTGGTGGTCCTGCGTGATCTATTCTTGGCTACGTAGGACGTTTGATGGGTCAGTGTTTGTTTTGTGGCTGTGGGCAGTAGTGACCTAGTGAATTGAAATTGATTTAAATTTAAATGCCTTTATTTGTGCCACAGCAGGGAAAAATTGCTTTATATGACACTGATTTGGACTTGCAACCATATGTAGGATTTGAATCTCAACCTTGATCTGCTACCTGGACACTGGTCCTGTGTGTGTGTGTGTGTGTGTGTGTGTGTGTGTGTGTGTGTGTCCAGTACATAATATGTTGTGTTTGTTATAATATTTGTTAATTTATTGTGCAAGTTGATGCATTAAATGATTGATTGTTCCTTAGCTAACTTTATTTCATGTTGCTTACGTTTTGTTTTTTTTTGTGCTATGATTAAAATGTATTTAGTTTTTGCAATGTTTTGCTGTTGTGTTGAAGCTAATTGCTATATTAGCAATTACCTAATTATTTACATTTTTCTGTGTAGTAAATTTGTACTACTGAAAAGTTTCTTGTTCTAGTTCATGAGAGACATGATTGTAAAAAAAAAGGTTTGGCTCTTTTTACATGTGTATTGTTTTCTCACAAAATATTCTTATATAACTTCCGGCAAAGTTGTGCAAATTTCACCAACTTTTAAGTCTTGTTTCTGTCATCCATTCAAGCTTTTCGTCAAAGTTGTAGTTTGTCAGGCAGTGATTGTCAAATTTGGCTCCGGGTGTGTGTCTGGGTTAGCTTGTTAGCATGAGCTTAGCATGTTCTCGGGCAGCAAGTTTTATTAGTTGGCGAAGTGACTTTAAAATCATTTTCTGTGCCTGTGTACTTTCTTTCTTGAGGCCTGAGACAGTGTTTTCATAAATATTCAGTAAGGAGTCTTTGCCCACCTCCTTGAGCGAAAATCAATGGTGCAGTAATGGACCTGAATAGAAGCTTTGTCCGAAGAAAGATTCCCCCACCAGCATACTAAATGCACACACCTTGCTGATAGGAAGATCCACCGGGACTCTCTGCAAGCTATCATCAGAGTAAAGAAAGAGCCTGTTTGGTGGAGCACTTGAGGCGAGGTGAGAAGGGGACAAAATGAAGTTTGTTTAACTGCATTGTGCATGGAATAATCTACTGGTCTATCATTAAAATTTATAGAGGCCGATCCAGGATGAAAATGAGATTTTGATGAGATGTCATTGTCTTTCTGTGATGCTTCCCGGCTTGAGAGCGGGAGATAATGGTTTTGTTGGCAGGTGATGGACAGAGAGTCTCAGTGCAGTGTTTGTCCGGAAGGCCTTCAACGGAGTGAGATTTAGATGCGTAAAAAGATTTTAGTCAGCCAATGCATATAGGCTTTGTGTTTCTCTGTATAATCATTAGCCGTTGAGATTCTTTATGGCTTTACATTCTGGCCAAGTGAATTAATTTGATGTTCCATGCTTCTTCCGACACAGAAAATAACTCCTAAATTACTGTTAATACGAAGGGCAAAATCCAAATAGATCGATGTTATTAGTCAAAATGTTACATTTGTTATTGTTATGTATAGACAGAACAAAAAAAAAGTACTGTTTTAAACACCAATTACAGTTAAACAATTTTTTTTGTATTCTCCTTATCCAGCAACTGTAGCCATTTGTATATTATGTGGCTTCTTCTGTGCCTTTCTTTGGAGAGTTTACATGTTCATTTACGTGCGTTTCCTCTGAGTCTTCGTTCCCCCAAAGTCCAAAAAAAAGCATATAGAAGAACTAGAGTTTTTAAAATTGTGCATCTGAGTGAGTGAGAGTGTGTCTGTGTGTGTCCTGCTCTGTGATTATTTGGCCACTTGTCCAGTGTCCCGCCTTCAGACTCAGGGTTTCTGTGATTGGCTCAAGCTCCACATGATTCAAATAAAAAAATTAAAATAAAAAAAAAAAAATCTCTTCAGAAAATGGATGGATGGGGTATGTGTAAAATGTGGCTTCTTCTCCACCTCTTTTTTATCTAAAATATTAACTATTTTAACAACATTTAACCCCAGATATGTCGTTCCCTAATGCTCATCCATATTAGTTTTTTACAATATTAAAGAAATCAAACAACATGATCATAAAATAAAGAGGTAAACAACTGAAGAAGAAGAAGAAGAAGAAGAAGAAGAAGAAGAAGAAGAAGAAGAATTTTTACACTAGCCACCACAAATAGCATAGTAAAGAATACACAATGTTAAACAATAAAGATAAAAAAATAATAATAAAAACAAATATTGTACGTATTGTTGGTATGGAACTTATGAGTTTAGTGTTATTGAAAGGCCTGGTTAAGATATCAGATTAAAATATATAGAAGATAGACAGACGGACAAAATAGACAGAGAGAAAAAGCCTGCTAATGTATAAGGGACAGACGGACACATCTGACGATAAAAACACAAATTACAAGTAGAAAGATCTCAGTTGATGAACATTCGTTCAAAATGATAAGAATTGTTTTGTCATCTAAGCAAGAAAAGGGCAAAGCCTCCAATTTACCAGTTAAATCAAAAGCTTCGGCCAAGATGTGTTTCACGACTACTGTGGAAGGACAAATGTGTGTTCAGATTGTGTGGAGAAGCGTCATCATTAGAGTGATGAGGAACCCACTTTCTTTTCAGAGAGGATGGTTGAAGGTCAAACTGATCATGAAGAGACTAAAATTTACTTTGTCAAATTCTACAGCAAACTGATGATATAATCATGTGATAGATGTAAAACAGTGAAACAGAAATTAGACAAAGTTTATACAACATTTTTAAGTCATTTCTTTCTCTTTCATTTTCAGAAATATTTGAAGATTTGTGGCATAAAAAGGCAAAAGTTAAAAAAGTGATATTATTCGGTGCTATAAAAAAATTCACCAAAGTTTTTTTATAAAATGTTTTCATAAAAAAAAAAAAAAAATATTTATTAATAATGATAATAATACTAATACAAATTGAGCCTGAAAATATTTTAAATTATTTATGACAGTGAGAGAGAGAGAGAGAGAGAGAGAGAGAGAGAGAGAGGGAGAAGAGACTCCTTAATTCACCCAGACTTGTGAAAACAGACTCAATCCAAAACCGACATTTACTGCAAAATGAATATTTGTGACCCAGACTTTCCCAGTCACAGAAGAATCCTAATGGCCACTGCCATGGAACTAGTCCGGAACCACGCAGCTTGAAGGCCGCCTGATTATCCGAACAGGAAATAACCCCAGCGTGGAGAAGCGCAGAACAGCCCAAGAACAAACAACCCCTGCAGTAGCGATAATTACAACGGAGCCGTACGTGCATGAAATGTCATCGCGTCTGGAAGAATGATGGCTATAATTACTCAACCCACAAACAAACAAAGCCCACAAGGAATCACAAACCACACAAAAAGACCAACGAGCCAGCAATGTCTTCTTTTTGTCGACGGGGAACGGAAACAAACTGTAAAGAATCACGAGCATCTATTATCGTAATGATGATTACGACTAGCGATTGGTCAATTTAGATTCAGTTGAATAAATGGCACGACATGCCGATCGATTGCTCCAATCGATTGCGAATAATCACACGTAATCAATAGCTGTTTAGAAAAGCCGGCGAATGGAGATGTTATTGTGAAAGATGAGATTGACCTTCTGTCCACGGCCTCCGTTTTACAAGGGAAAGTGCTCGAAAACATAAATCTAGCCTGTAATCTCAATCATATCGTCTTTTCAAGGTTTAATGCTTTGAAGAGCAACACGACCCATGTCACTAGTGAATCGCACAAAACATGCTATTTTCCAGACGTATGATTCAGAAGATGGTTGTTCACATATGGCGAGGAGGATAAACATCTGGACATTAGCACGATTGGCTTTAAATCAATAAGCACTTGCAAGAGCAAAAGCATGGCCTTGGCATGATCTGCCCTGCTCTGAAGACTCCCAGGGGTCTGTTCACATCGACGCCAACACAAATCCATCAATCTTTCATCCTCCAGCCGCACAGAGTACCCTAAATCAGAGATTGCTTTTCAAGGCCGCATGGTGCGGAATCCATGACAATTCATTTGGCTGGACAATCAGCACTAAAACGAGCCTTAAAATGGCCGACGCTTTTATGATGAGCGATATATGTGCAGCCGAGACGAAGGACAATTCCTCGTTGCTGCTTGTTCGCAAATTCGCAAAAGCCCGTGTAAGTAGTAAGTGCAATAATGGCGTATTTGTCCGGTCAATTATCCTAAGGCACATGCACAATTCATGAGGACTGATCCACATTGCATGTTCCCCAGTGTGTATAAATGTATAGTTTGTGCACGTTTTGATGTGTGTGTGTTGCGCAGTTTTGTGCGAGTTACTTCAAAATTGTAATACATTGCACATTGCTGTTTGTAAAAAGTAACCCGTTGCATTACAATATGTCTCAGAATTGTAATATGTTATATTACTTCTATATTACTTAAAGTTACTTTCGCCAAAATAAAAACAGAAGTAGAAATTAACACCCTAAATTAACAAAATGCACCTTTCACTAACTTTCACTATTTTATTTTAAATCCAGTTGAAGGCGATGTTATGTAGCCTATGACTGTGGCCTAACCAAGCTGCCAATAACAATACACAAACTTTATAACTGGCAGTGTTAAAAGTATAGTAGACAAGAGATTTTCAGGCAATATCTATGAAATCACGGAGCGTTACAACATACAAGCAACAGACGAATGACATACGTGACTATTCATGAACAGGAAGTATTACATTTTTGATTTATTGTCACGACGGTGAAAAGTTTAATGTACACAACCGTTACTTAGCATGTAGCAAGTAATATATTTCAGAAAATACAGTTAGTAATACGTTACACTGATCTGATGGGTTACAGAAAAAAATGTATATATTATTGTAACACTTTACTTCAAACACTGGCGTTGCGTACGCATGTACTTGTGTTTCAGTGGTAGGGAGTTGAACTTGTGTCCAGGATGTTGCAGGTTCGAATTGCACTCTGTGCCACTGAGTGTCTTTGGGCAAGAAACCGACACCTACAGTACATGACCACTGCCCACTGCTCCGGGTTTGTGTTGTCCATCTTCACTGGATGGCTAAAAGCAGAACACAGTTTTGATTTGGTCCCAAGTGGCCATATTGACCATCTCACTCACTTGAAATTCACTTTTAATAGTTTATAGAATATATTTTATTATTAGACACATACTTAGAAACAAAGTCTTGTAGATTTTTTTATTTTACTTTCTCTTATGTTCGTTGGAACATATTGTGAACATTTTGGATTGACAATATTGACAAACGAACAATATTGGATTCAGGCAAAAGGATTTTTTTCAGAACTTCAGGATTTGATCTGAATAAGCAGATGGTCCAAACTATTGAACCCATTAACCAGAATCCACTGTACCTTTAAAAAAATAAAATAGTTGTTTTTGAAAGCATTCATATATGACCGGCATTGGTACATGGTCTATAATTCTCAATGTTAAACTAAATAAATAAATTGTGTGTGTTGTCGTGACAGTGATTATTACAGGGAATTTGCTTAAATGTCTAATGAATAATGTGGATATGTATCGCATCTGTAAAGCTGCAGTCAATCTGACTTTGAAATGCACTTTGCAAATAAATGAAACGTATTTTACACTAATAAAGAGCATTTTCACAAGGATTTTACCAACCATGACAAATGTTCCCGCGGTCAGACAATTTTTTACAGCCCGAGAAAAGCAAGTACGTAGATTTATTCTTGTTCTTCACAATGGAACTCTCACTTCATCTTCAAGATCATTTCTTACTCAAGGAGTTTAACAAAGCCTCTTTTCTAAGGCATTGGGCGTGTGGAATTTAAAGAACTGGAAATTAATCTCCTATACTAATTTTGTCTTTCATGGACTCACAATTCAATCGTGTTTGCCTTTTGTAATTTGATCCTGGTCTATTACCAGTTCCTATGAATTGTTTAACATCGTGAAATGAAAAAAAGACATCTGCTTTCATACGAGGCAAGTCTGGCTCTACATTACCATTACAGGAATCAGAACCATTCGTCTTTTCAGCGATACGGTACAATAGACACGTCTAAATCTGGCATTATCGTTCATTTGACAACAGTGGTGGTTTTCGAGCATTACGGGCCTTCAGAAAAGATGCATTTAAATGCAAATAATGCAAGTGAGATGGACAAACACTGGCACATTCTGAGTGGTGTTGGAGAAATGAATCAGACCTGAGACTGAAAGCTTCCACCCACAGCCTTGTTGTGTCCATTCACTCAATGGATTTAGTTTTGCGCCAAAACCCAAAAGGTCGAAATGGTTCAGCCCAGACCGTTTTTCCAGAATTTAGTTCACTCAAATACATTCTCTCGTCAGATTTTTTAAATTGTATTATCGTTCGTTTCTTCTTGCCTATCCATCCATCCATCCATCCATCCATCCATCCATCCATCCATCCATCCATCCATCCATCCATCCATCCATCCATCCATCCATCCATCCATCCATCCATCCATCCATCCATCCATCCATCCCAGGGCAGGATACTTTAACTCACATCTTTGTGTATTTGTACATACTTTGGTTTACTCTAATTTCTATACATGGAGTCTATGGTCATTTTTACTTATTTTTTTTATTTATTTGTTATTGACTATTGATTTCTATTTCTTCTTCTTCTTCTTCTTCTTCTTCTTCTTCTTCTTCTTCTTCTTCTTCTTCTTCTTCTTCTTCTTCTTCTTCTTCTTCTTCTTCTTCTTCTTCTTCTTCTTCTTCTTCTTCTTCTTCTTCTTCTTCTTCTTCTTCTTCTTCTTCTTCTTCTATCATCCTCGGAATGTTTTCAGTATTTATCTGTCTATTTACCTGTCCGTGTGATGAACAAATCTACCTGTCCAATAGTTCACTCATCCGTCTCTATGCAATTTGACCATCTGTTCATTCATCCATCTGCCGACGGTTTATCCACCTTTCTGTCTGTCTGACTACCTGACAATTCTATTGGCAAACTCTCTTTGTTTTCTTTTGTCTGTCTGTTAATCTGTTCACTCACGCAGCAATTAATCAATCCATATTTTTGTCAGTCTGTCTGCTTTCTCACTTTTTATTTTCTGTGTTGTCTGTTCATCATCAATCAATCAATCAATCAATCAATCAATCAATCAATCCATTTGTCACTCTATTTGTAGTGTCTAACTCTCCCTGTCAATGTGTCTTTCTATTTGTCTTATTCAAAATGTCCTTTATGAACACATTTTGTTGAAAATGTGTATAAGAGTTCACTTTAGATTCAGCCTTGGTTGAGAATAGGATTGATTTTTGTATTTCATGCATGAATATTAATATATATCTGTTGTCTTTAGGTGTCCATGATGATGAAGTGTAGTGGCTTGTGGCTGTCAGAAAACGTTGCGAGCTTTAATCTATCACAGACGCACTCCAGTCATTTTTTTTTTTAAGGAATCATCTCGGACTGGTTTCAGCAAATAAACATGTCACTTATCACGACTAAATTACTCTGCGTGTAGTTACCTGCTGTACAGGAAGTGTTTGATTCCCTGCTGTGTCAGGGAGCGCTGGTGGAACTCTTTAAACCACTAGTCTGGAAAATAGCTCGGCGCTTATTCTTGAGCTATCGATGTCAAAATAAATTGTCGAGCACTCAATATCTGCTGCTGTTATTGTAACTCATGCTTTATTCTTTCATTACGCGTGATTAAAACACACACCTATTGATTTAATAATCCGACAGTTGTGGGAAAGCAAATGCATCTTTACATTAAAATGCCTTTCCTGTACATTAATCTTCGATGCAATTTTGCCAGTTTAAAGTTTATTATTATATATAATCTTTTTAATGGCTAGATATTCGCTTCTTCGAGCGCTCCATGCTGAATTATTCAGCGTCTGCGTCGCTCATGCTTGTGACACGTCTGTGTGTGGAGAGGTGGTGTGTTGTTAAAGTTGATGAGATGACAATTTCTCAATCGCAAAAAGACCAGACAACTAGGAACTCTGAAAACTGTAATCATGGTCTGCTTGTCTATCATTTTTCTGTCTGCCTGTGTCATCCTTCCATTAATGCATCTGTCTCTATCTGTCTGTCTTTTTTCCTCTCTGTCCATCTCTGTCTTTCTTCCTCTGTCTAACTATCCATCCATCCATCGTTTGTTAGGAAGTCAGCCAACTTTCTGTCCATCTATCTGCCTCTTTTCATCAGTGTTTTTGTGTTTCTCTCTCTCTCTCTCTCTCGATCTGTCTCTCTCTCTCTCTCCATCCATTCATCAATCAATCGTTTGTATGAGTCAGCCATCTTTGTGTCCATCCACCATCATTCCACCTCTTTGTCCACCATTTTTTGTCTGACTGTGAGCCGTTTGTCCATCCATCCATCCATCGTTTGTTAGGAAGTCAGCCAACTTTCTGTCCGTCTATCTGCCTCTTTTCATCAGTGTTTTTGTTTATCTCTCTCTCTTTCTCTCTATCCTATCTATGTCTCTCTCTCTCTGTCTCTCTCTATCTCTCCCTAAATCTCATCCATCCATCGTCTGTATGAGAGTCAGCCATCTTTGTGTCCATCCACCATCTTTCTACCTCTTTGTCCATAATTTTTTGTCTGACTGTGATCCATTCGTCCGTTTGTCCATCCATCCATCCATCCATCCACCCATTGTTTGTTAGGAAGTCAGACAACTTTCTATCCATGTACAGTATCTGCCTCTTTTCTTATCTTTCTCTCCCCATCCATCCATCCATCCATTGTGTGTATGAGAGTCAGCCATCTTTGTGTCCATCCACCATCTTTCTACCTCTTTTTTTCTCTCTACCATTTTCTGTCTGATTGTGATCCAATCGTCCCTTTATCCATTCAGCCATCCATCCATCCATCCATCCATCCATCCACCTGTGTTCACCTGTCCACCCATGTTAAAAGTGTGAAGATGTTTTTTGTCCCATTATCATGCATCTCTATCGTCTATAACTTTGAAACATCCGGAGGGTGTTTCCTTCCCCACAGCCCCAAACTTTTCTAAGAGTAGTTTTGTGTGAAACCCTCTGGCAATCTGCATTCCCTGTGCCACCGTCTCCCCTGATTGATTCTGACGCTGCCTGGCGAGAAGAAAGGCTCCGAGTCTCCCTGGAGTTTACTCTGATACCAGCACATATACTGATGACTGGGATGCGGGAAAAGCTCATGGTCTTGCGGAATTTGAAAGAAGCCGAGGGAATTAATGGTGCGATGTGTTTCACTGCCCTTTATTTCAGAGGTAATAATGTCAATGACAGCACAAAAGCTGCACAGTTGGAACGGGGCGGCAGCAATATAGAAGTGTGTAGTAGCTCCAGCCCCGATGGGACCGTGGACATGTTCAGGATTCGGCCGGGTGATATCAAAATGCTGAAAACGTTCCCGGAGAAGCTTTATGATGTCTGAAATGAATAATTTTCAAATTCAATGAACAACAAACAAGTGTGTGTGTGTGTGTGTGTGTGTACAGGCAATTACATAAAAGTGGGGCTGGGGAGAGGGTGAAGAAGACACATTTGCTGGATACATTGGGCTAAAATCTTTAATGACCGGCTCTTTGCCTAAATTGCTGTAAAGTAATACATTTTGTAAAAAAAAAAAAGTAATACATCACCCAACACGATGGTTGAAGTTAATTTAAAAATCACAGAGGAGTGAGCACAGACCGCAAGACCAACTTGTAACCAATCTGCTCCTCAGTTACAATCTTTATTCAGGAGAGAAAAGATAGGGCGATTGCAGACATAACATTCTGTTACGCTCATGGTAGGAAGTAAAAACGGCAGTTGCAGTTGAGAAAAACATCACAGTATATTGTCATTGTGAGTGAAGAAATTGTGATTTTAGAATGCCGTATAAGGACATGACATGTGAGCAAAGGGACAGTTACGGGAAGTTTGCGAGACGCTTAAAGATTTGAGTTCTGGGAAAATCTGGTTGAACAACACACACACTTAGAAAATGTCAACGTAACCATTTTCATCCGCATTTCAAGCTTACTTAAGATTAAATGTTTAAGGAATTTTAAAACTTATTTTCTTTAGCAGCCCACCTTCTGATGTTCAATGTTGGACCAGTGTGATATAAATGTGGGGAAGTGTGGTGTGTAAATATAATCTGGCCGTTTTTCAACTCTGGAGAAATTTCTATATCTTTCAATATTCAACCATCTGTTTCGTATTAATGATCACAGATTTCCCCAGTCATGGATGTTGTCATGGTGGCTTTTGAGGTTGGGTACCAGTTTGTCTGAAGTAATCACTTACTGCTAGCAGCAGGATTGATGGAGGAGTCTGAAAGGATCTATCAATAATTCACAAACCCGAAAGTGAGAAGCTACTGCCATAGTTTGAGAAAAGAGAATTAAATTGGGCCCCAGGTTGTGCTGGAGTAACTTTCTCTAACTATCCATCAACGATAAGAAGTGATGAGAAATAATAAATGATAATAAATGAAGGAACCTGAAAGATTCACACGCTGAAAATGAAACCACATAGTCAATATTAGTTAAACATGGATTTATTACGTGGTTATTGAATTGCATATGGATAAGATCTTTTACGGATAGGTGTATTTTACACTATACTATTTCACATTTTGTTGAAATTATAGTTACAAGTCCCTTCATCCACCTATACATATTACAAAGTTTCTTATCAATAATTAAAAGAGAGTTGTCTATTGATTTTTTTTTTTGTTTATGCATAAACTGACCTGTTTTATTGAAGAAAATCAGATCTTGAACAAATCAATAAGTCAGTCGTATTTACATTTTTTACTGTTCTTCTTTTAAAGCTGCTTCATGTCTGTTTTGTAAGTCATCAGTTTCTCCTTCATGGTTCTTGAATCAAAACTCTAAATGCACTGTTTCTCAACGACAGCAGATATTTCAATGTCTCCAGCAGAAGATTTTCTTTTTTTGTGCAAGAAGTTGCTTCACCTGCACATAAGGACAAACTTTACAAAGCTCATGTGAGCAGCTCTTTTGAGAACTGAGCTTTAATGGAACCTAGATACGACGAATAAAATCAATAAGTAGAAACTTCAAAATAAGAGTGTGCTGTATACAGATGAGAACAATATTTCTGGGGCTGAGTTACACTGTTCCCACTCAGACGTGAGAGAAATGACAAACGTTGTGAAAAAATTTAATATTTTGAGGGGAAATAAATTGTTATGCTGGTTTGTCTAGTCCTATGTGCAAACGAAATAAACCAGAAATACAGTTTTACGACATCCATCCATCATTTTGGCCCGGGTCACATGGTGTATATACATGGAGTACTTGATTCATCAATTTCTGAACCTAATTTAAGATAGTTAATCGATTAGTTAATAGTCTCAGACAAAATATTTACATGTACGGCTATTTACATTTTACAATTAATTTGACAGAACTGTGTGAATCTTATACTGAAATAGTTTAGACTTGTTTTTGACTGGTGGAGTAGGTGGAGCTAAGTCACTAATCTCAGGACTGTAGATAGGGACACACCCCAGATTTGTGGACAACCAATCACAATTCACACACTCACATCCAGGACATTTGTGGCTAGTGAGGAGGTGGAGCTTATCCTCACAGCTCTAGACCATAGATAGGGACACACCCCAGATCAGCGGCCAACCAATCAAGTCTCACAAAAACACCAATGACATTTTTGTCCTGTCAGGAGGTGGAGCTTGTCCTCACGCTTCTGGAACCAGATCGGGACACGCCCCAGATCAGCGGGCAACCAATCAAGACTCACAAAAACACCAATGACATTTCTGGCTTGTGAATGTGTTGACTGGCATTGTACATTTTTTAATGGGCATTCTAA
>MU204278.1:5943631-6026677 GCA_017309775.1 Paedocypris sp. Pulau Singkep | reverse complement strand
CTCTCTCTCTCTCTCTCTCTCTCTCTCTCTCTCTCTCTCTCTCTCTCTCTCTCTCTCTCTCTCTCTCACCTCCACTCCATATAAGCAGCTATCAAACTAGTCTGGCAGGACATTGAAATGAGAAAGTCTCCAAGGAACCATAAACACAAGCTCATATAAATGATATTGAATTTATATAAGCCGTGTGACAAGAAACCCTATTTTCACAGGGGGCACTGAGCATCATAAGACACCGTTTGCCAAGTGAGAGAACGCAACAGCACCAAACCTTTCTGAAAGCACAGAAACAACTCATCCTAGTGGATATTCCATATCTACAAAGCATATCGAACAACTACGGTGTTAGGAGTCTGGGTAGCGCAGTAATGGGAAAATCTTTCACTACGTCTTTATTTTAAAAAGTTGTAAAACGGCAGTGTCTTTCTGTCTGCGAGCTTTGGGTGTGTGAGCTAGTGTCTGTGTGTGTAGATGATGACAGTGAGTGTCTCCAAGCATGATCAAAGATGCATTCCCTGGCTTTTTATAGACCAAGGCCTGTCAGCGTGTGCATTTAACAATGTGCGTTCACTGCTATTGATTAAATGGTTCAGGGCTGCTGGTGTTTGCTGCATAATGTATGGAGAGCCGGTGGTATCACACGCTGGAAATATTACTCGACTGCTCGCTGAGGACACCAGACTTTGCTCAGCGCTGATTTATAGCTACTTCACCACCCCGACACTTACTTGCATATTTATGCTGCGCTGTGTCCTGTCATCAGTCACCATACAGGCCCAGGGGTTATCACTCACATCTGCTTATATTAACTGATGCGCCGCTCACCAACACCACTGTGGCTTTGGCAGGAAGTAGGTCTGATATTAGTTTTGCTCTTGCCAGCAGACGTCCCGTGTGCGATATTGTGTTGCTCCCGAAAATAAGACTCTGGTATTATAAACTTTCATTTGATGTCCAAACAGTGTGTAGGTCTTTTTTTCATTTGTTTCCTCCAGGACTGTCATATAATTTCCTGCTCGGGTGTTTACATGTTACAATGTGTAACATTTTTCACCTTAAATGTATTTGTTTACGTTTATTGTTATGATTATTATTACTATGATTGTTGCTGTTGTTGTTATTTTTATATTAACTGAATTTGCTACCAAAGTGCTATAGAAGTTGATGGATGAATGGATCGATGAATGAATGGGAGGGAAGGAAGGAAGGCAGGACGGATGGATGGATGGACAGACATACAGGTAGATGGAACAAATGGTTAGATAGATAGATAGATAGATAGACAGATAGATAGATAGATAGATAGATAGATAGATAGATAGATAGATAGATAGATAGATAGATAGATAGATAGATAGATAGATAGATAGATTGATTGATTGATTGATTAGACTGACGAATAATACAAATACACACACTTGATAAGCTTCATATGCTTTGTAGTTGTACGTACATATTGTAAAACAATACAGTATGCACAGTAAATAAATAATTTTAACCGAGGCTCAACACTCTATTGTGTATGAATATGCATTACGTGGGCGTGTCCCGGTCAGAACATGACTGTGCTGACATAAGTTTGCTGCTCTTCACTTCAGGATTCAGGCGTCTCGTGGGAGACCTTCCGTCTGATTTCTTTTTTTTCTCCTCTTGCATTTTAATTAACCTTTGGCAGTACAATGATGCGGCTCTGTCTGCTCATTATTAGGGAGGATGTTCGGTACAGCTGCACTAACGAACAGCCCAGGGACCCGTTTCATCTCGCCAACACTAGGGAGCATGAAAACACACTCTTAAATAGCGCGGCCTACACTGGGATTTTGCCTTGATTGTTTGTTTTCACATCGGGCTACATATCGCTGGAAGCGTGGTCTTCGCACGGCTCCGTCTCACTCGATGAATATTTAAGGTCCCCTGGCAGGGTCCTGTGAAGAAGCTTGATGGGCATGTGCTTTGTGCGGATATACCTATGCCAGTCTGTGGGGAGCGGACGCTATAATGAACTTTTACCATGAAAAAGTTAACCGTAGGGAAAACCGCTTGATCGTGAAGAATTAATTATTCTCTGTTATGTTATACAATGTTAAGGGGGTTTGATTTCATTTAGACGTGAAATAGTTTAAACTAATGAGATTATCATTTTGAACGTATATGATAAATAAAATGTATTATTTAATTATTTAATATTTACTGTTTGTTTCTATATTAATATGCATTTATATACACAATTCTGCTGAATGGGAGCACACTGATGCCGGATCATTTTATTACAAATGTCTGGCTTTCTCTAAAATTCAAATTCAAATTTGAATTGTCATACACACTATATACATTGTACAGCATGCAATGAAACATGTTTTTACAATCGCATTTATTAGGCGGAATGCATGTTTTCGCCAAAATTAAATTGTCTATGCGCTTAGTGTGTGATACACAAGCAACTTAAGCTTTTTTCTTGTTCTTGTTTATATACTCTTTGTCCTAATTAGGCAGATTTCAAAGCACATATAGACTTTTTTATTATAATAATCACAAACTACACAAAAAACAAAAATTGTTTTCATTTTGGTCTGAGATCTGATTCATCGTTGTCTAGAGAAGTTACTCTAGGTTTTTATCTTGTTGTGGTTTTTCTGTGTTGATAGTAATTTAGAATCATTATTCGTAGGAAATTCTCTTCACATTTCTGTCATAATTAGCCACAAAGGAAATTCCTGAGCTTTGTTGGCTCAGTAACGCAAATAAACTTGTTTGTACAAGTGAAACGCTAAATCTCTGAAGAGGGATCACAGAAATACAACAATCGTCAGATAAATAAATGAACGAAGAAAAGCACACTTTTACTGCGTTTTGTTCACAGCAATTCTGAAATCCAGAATTTAACACCTAGAGAGCTAAATTCTACACTTTGAACGTGTATATTTATTATTGAGTTTATATTCTACACTGTTGAGTGTTCTTGCAAGGGCAAGACAGATCATCAAAAAGACATGTTTTGTTGATTTTCAAAGTCTTGTAAAATCATTGGAATCATTACTAATGTTTTAACGACCAAGTGATGTGAGTAACTGTCGAAACCTATGCACTGTAATAAAAATGAAAAAGCTACGTATTTAACAAGATACAGTGTTACTGTTTTAACAGCTACTGTTTAAAAATTAGATTAAATAAAAAAACTATAAAATATATTGCAGCAATGTAAATACAAAAGATTGTATTTTGTTGTTTTATGAAAGTGGCAAGTCTTTCTTTCTTTCTTTTCTTCTTTCTTTCTTTAAACGCAACAATATTCCATTTTTTTTATTTTCATGCAGCGACATTGAGACAGTGGTAACTGGTAAAAGCACTGAACTTGCACTTACTTTCTGTCTGTCTGTCTTTTTGACATTTCTCTGCTCTGTTTCCTGACTTTTTTTTTCCATGTTGATGTAGGCTGACCATATTTTGATTTCCCAAAAAAAGACCTTGAGACACAAATTCAGACAGGCTTCTCTGAGAATGAACATGCGTCAACATACTTCAATGATGCAAAATTAACTCCTGTAATAAAATTAAAATCTGTAAAAGTTTGTAACAAAATAATAGTCTTGGACTCTTTGTCTATGTATATGTGCTGCTTTACCTGTGGTGAGGACGGTACATGGAAAATTCTGTGTCTAATCAATAAATTATTTACATTTATCCGAGCAATACTGCTCCGTGTCTTTTTGATTTGACAAAGTGAAGTACTTAGTAGTATTTGTAGTATTTGCAAAGAGCCGGTCAATTTACGTACACGCGTAATATCTCCATGGAAAGGAGTGAAAACTGGACATTTTCAGGAATTTATAAAACCTGCCCGAACACGACATAAAAAGAGGACATGTCCGGACAAAAGATGTCCCCTTCATTTATGTCTTCTAGAAATGAAACCAGTTCTTCCATTTCCGGGTCAGAGGAGCAATGTGAGCATTGTTTCTTTTCTAACTCTACAGGTGTCTAGTTTTCTTTCTTTGTGTGTTATTTCTGAGTTTTTCCGAGCGTTCTAATTAATCCTTGTTAAGTCCTGAATTCAAACAGATGTTTCTGAAAACTCTCTCCGTCTGTGTTGCCAGCTCCAGCTCAAGCCGGCGTCGATGCTTTATCAATCATAATTAACGCTGACACGCAGAGAAAGGAAAGTGTCAGCTTGTTCTTTACCTTGTTTCCATACGGTTATAAAATCACATATAATGTAGTGTGCCGACAGAGCAGAGAGTGTGAAACAGAGAGGCCATCAGTGTTTGTAGAGCTCATGAATGAAACATGAAGAGAGATGATGATGAAGGTCTCGGCTGCGGTCACCTGACCTCTCACGCCTTCTGACCTCGTCTCATCATCAGCATCACGCCCGCGTCAGTTTAGTCTGACAGGAGGATAGTTAACCCCTCACCTCACACACTGTCTCCTGGACACTGAGCTTCTGCTTCATCCATCCTCTCCTCCAGCACTCCAGCCCTGCTGCTGGTCTGTTTCTCTGGAATAATAAAGAGAAGGAATCACAGATTGATTTAGTGGAAAGACAGATGGAGTTGTTCATCATGACTGTTAGTGCTCCTTAATTTGTAGTATTACTATGTGGTAAATCTCAAAACATGTTTTATAAACATGTATTTAAAAAAAAACCTAAATAATAACTGCTAATTATTTACAATTTGACATAATTATATGTACGCATCCTTGGAGGTGTTTGTTTATATGGATGAGTAATAATGTCATTTAAAAGTAGTTTTGTTTGTGTGTGTTTCAGTTTACGTGTGTGTGTGTGTGTGTGTGTGTGTGTGTGTGTGTGTAACTGCATGTGTTTAGTTGCATTAAAGATGCATTCTTTCCATTGTTATTGATACATGTATAGATTAATTATGTTGTGTTGTATTTTCAAAATACGCAATAAAAATGGCACGTTACTGTAATAATATTTTACTCACTTTATTTGTAAAAGTATATCGTTTTTACAGCGTTTAATATATAACATTTTTTATCATGTATTAAGATATGACTGTCCCTTCTTCCTTATTTCTTTGTTTCTTTCTTTTTTCTTTTACAAGTCAATGGATGGATGAATGGATGGATTTTTTCTATCTTTTTTATTCCTGCCTTTCTTTCTTTCTTTCTGGAAGTCTGCTTTGATTAAGAAACCACAAAAGTGAGAGAGAGAGAGAGAGAGAGAGTGTGTGTGTGCGTGCGTGCCAATTTTAATAACATAACTAAGTCAGAGCTACTTTACTTTTACTTTTTCATAAACTACTTTACTGTTATACAAGTGCAGGAAGACTCCACATCCCACGGTTCTAATACAGTCTGTGAAGAAATGACCTTGAATTCACACAGAACAAACGGTCAAACGTGAGGTTTTACAGTCACCTTCACCGTGTCCGGAGCTCATCCAGGCTGGAGTGGTGATCTCCGAGCTTCTGTTGACACGGGAGATTCCTCTCACTTCATTCCAGCCGGCCCGAGCATGTCCACTGGTGTGTTCAGCCGGCGCTGAAAAGCAATCCGACGCGGCCACACATCAGCACACATGTATTTGCTGGGTAAATAGGATGGCGGGATGAAGCAAGGTGCCTGTGGATCAGCCCAGATTCTTTCCAGGCCTTTCCTGGTGAATTCCGACCATGATGCTGCAAATAAATTATTAAAAGCCAAACTGCGTGTGCCGGCCTGAGAAGCAGGAGTGAGGTTTTCTGTGGTTTAGCTGCACACAACGTCTTTTTTTTAGTCGGTTAGGGTCATAAAAAATGTAGTATTGTTACTTTCTGTCCTGTTTTCTTTTTTCTATATATATATATATATATATATATATATATATATATATATATATATATATATATATATATATATATATATATATATATATATATATATATATATATATATATTTTATTTTATTTATTTTTTTTCCTTTCCTCTTTCGTAATCTTGTCTTTTTTTCTTTCTTGCCTGTATTTCTGTTTTTTTTGTCTTTAGTTTCATTTTTTTATATTCTTCTTTTTTAATGTCAGTCACATTTGTAAAAGTTAATCTTTATTTATTATTCAGTCCTTTTAATTTCACCCAGTCTTGTATTTTTAGCTTCATTTATCTGTTGCTTTAATAGTTTTTTTGTTTATTTTGTCTTTTTGGTGGTCTTGTAAGGCGTAGAAAAAATAAACCTAATGAATTATTCTATATTATATATATATATATATATATATATATATATATATATATATATATATCATCTTTTTATTATTATTTTTAATTATTATAATAATATTTAAAAGATTCTCAAGAGCCACTTATCTTTTGCTCTTATTAAAAATACACCCCCACTCTCACTCACTCACTCACTCTCTCTCTCTCTCTCTCTCTCTCTCTCTCTCATACCTTGCTATTTCACTTCAGATGACTCATGTCACTTCCACTCACCTCACATAATACGTAGGTTTACACTCTGCGTCCTCAATGATTCATTAGCGTGCGCTCTGAAGCCCTTTAGTTCCTGCGTCGTGCTAATCGCTTCTAGCCATGACCTGGACAAAACATCCCAAATAGAATTTACAAACCCTTGTCCGATTTTAGCCTCCAGACTCTTGTTTATCATTCATAAATAGGTGAATAAACTGACTGACGTGAATTAACATAGTGTGTGTGTGTGTGTGTGTGTGTGTGTAATCTCAGACCTTTAGCCCACAGCGCTGAAGCAACAAGGACGAGCCACATCATAACAGTCGCCTTTCAAGACAGGATTCTTTCATCTCCATCACAAAAAACTGGAACCATCAAAGAGCTCCAGCTATTGTCTGCGTTCTTTTCACCAGCAGGCCGGTGTGACGCCTGCAAAGTAGAGAAGGGAATACAAAGAGACTCCAACACTGATGTCCATCAAAAGCAGTGTTCTAAGATTCCAAATGAGATGCACACAAGCTCTGCATATGAGAAGATCCTCAAAGTCCCAGAGGCCGAGAAGACATCAGGTGCTCAGGCAAATACTGCAGACCTCTGGCTTTTAGACTGGTTTGACGCTGAGAAGGATCTCTACTGAACGGTGTCTTCAACTGACGATATTTAAGTGGATGAATAGATGAACACAAGAAACTGCAAAGAACATGTTATTTGTTTTATGTCCATAACACCATTCGTCTCATCTCTCCATAATTCGTCATCCATCCATCCATCCCCCTTTCTATCTACCCTATGTTTGTCTGTTTGTTTAATTGGTGTTCTATCAACCATACCTTCATAATTCTATCTATATACTATCTATGCATGTGTCTGTTTGTCTATTCAGTGTTCCATCCATCCACCCATCCATCCATCCACCTATCTACCGTCTACTATCTACCCTAAACCAATGTTTCATAAATCTATCTATCTATATATCTATCTGTCTGTCTGTCTGTCTGTCTGTCTGTCTATCTGTCTATCTCTCTATCTCTCTATCTCTTTCTCTCTCTCACTCTTCCAGCACCAACATCTTTGTGAACAAATTTGTGAAATTATAATTTGATACTGTTAGCCAGCTTTAATTCAGAAAAGCTGAAAGATTCATGTAAATCCATGAACTAATAAACAGCTTGAAGGCTTAGAACACAAACGAAAGGGGCAAATTGTTGGATGTTTTGTAAGGCTTTTACTGTGTCATTTACATACGGTAGTTTATTGACTTGCTCTTGACCGTCATTAGTTGTCTTGTTTTCTCATTTTAAAATATATTTTGTTGATGTTTTTAAGCAAAATTACAATGCTGAAGGTTAAAAAAAAAATCAAAAGTCTGAAAATAATGAGAAGAAAACTTTAATCAGAAGGTTTGAATAATAGTATGCCGAATTAGCTTCAAGCTACTTATACTGTTTTTCCATTAATTTCCTCATGTTCCGACATTCTATGTGATTCATAATGGAAGTTACTAGCTATCTATCTTCCAGTTGACTAACATGCGTAATACGGATATGAATAAAACAGGTTCTGTACACACTGACGCTTTTATTAATGTATGTAAACACGATGCTAAAGTCGCTACAATGCTAACAGCTTTTGGATTTGCTATGCGAGAGAGCCTCGGAAAGGGAAAAAAAGACATATTCCTGTGGGTTTTATGGAGACATATGTGCTCCCGGAAAAGGCAGTAATTTTACTTAGTAGTGCAGTTGATTTATTAGTCCCTCTTGGTTTTTTACTGTTCACATACTAATGAGGAAGATTGGACCATAATGGGACGTTTTTACTAAATTATAGATGATGCTGTTTTTACTGCTTCTATTTGAATTAGCTCTCTTTTAAAAAGGCAACAGATTTAATGTGTATAAATCCTAGCTTTGGTTAGTGGTTATTCTCTGTTTGTGGTCTTTTTCACTCCAGTTTATTGACTCACTGTGCACAAGAAATGAAAGAAGCTACTTAGATGATAAAAGAATCACTGCTTTTACGACAATACTACACAATCAATACTACATGATCAACAATAGGCAAATAATAGCAAATGTAAAGGTTTTTATTCAATTTTTTAATTCTTATCTTTGTATTATTTGCTGCACAATAGATTTTATATCTCTTGTTCGATAAATTGCCTCCCTCTCCCTCCACCCAACCAGATTATAAATGTACTGCACGTGGTAAATTACAGAACATTTCACCATTCTTGCTGAAAAATTCTCTTTATTAGAGGCATTACCTCTTTATTTTTGCCACATTGCGGGATTTTAAATGGTCGCAAGTCCAACTCTCTAACCACTAGGCCACAACTGCCCTTATTTCCAGAAGTGATTGCAATTTTAATGTAATTGGGTTGGATTTACGATAACTAAACGCTTCCATCAAAACGAGTCTTATTATAAAACTATTTACCACCACCTTCTGGCAACTTTTGCACGAGTGCTGAGATCATTGACTAATTTTTCTGCCGTCAAAGACAAAAGCATGAGAAGGGAGGGCTGTCAGCAGTGGCCTCATGTGGGATCAAAGCCCGACGCCTGTCTCTGCTACTGAAGTCCTTCTCTTTTCACCAACCTGTGAAACCCGCTCTTTGTTCTGTCTAACTGTGGGCAGCCTCAGAAGAGAACATGACTGGCAAGGATGGACTTGCTGGTCAAATGCAATTAGCCGAAGTGCTTAGGATGCTCTCTGTTCTTTTATCGCTGTTTAAAAAGAGAATTCTGCCTCTACAGTCTGAGCCCAGCATCCATGCTTCATTTAGAACAAGGATTTAGATTGCACAAACTTGGTTCTGAGTCATCTAACGCCATCGTCCATCACACCCAGGCCGCAGACCTCAAATGGGGTGGGTAGATTGAATATTTTGAGGTGGGTAGATTGCAAAGCATATTTTATACATTTATGTTGCAAGAATAAAGAACTTTGAAGGAAAAAGGCTGGATTTGAGAGACAATTCCAGCAGTTTGGCTTGAAATATGGATTGATTGTGACAGATTGCTCTCCACAATATGTCTTGTGATTTTGATTTAGAATGACTTTATTGTTGTTAAAAAAAACTGGCAAATTGGAACAATCCACTTCAAATAACTTTATTTTCCGTGTGAAAGCATTAAAAATGCACAGAGATGCAATTGACATCAAATGTACATTTCGCACACATCAAAAGCAGCAACACTCATCTCAACATCAAATCAACAATCATACCACAAAACATATCAGGCATTCGTACAGCATAACCAGCCATCAGAAAAGCCTTCAAAAACGCTCAACACTTGAAGACCAAGCATTCTGGAATAATTGACAAGCCTTTGGAGTATTTTGATTGATAAAAGTGTTGATGTTGGAGTGATGTTACTAGGCTGCTGCTTACTGTATAAAGACACACAGAGGATTCACATCCATCCATTCATTTTTTTTGTAACCCATCTATTCATTCATTCATTTTTTTGCTTTTTCCTCTTTGGGCCACAAGGAACTGGAGCCAATCCTAGCACTTTGAAACACCCTGATTTGGTGTCCATCCAATTGAAGCACAGGACACATAGACACATATGATCTCTCACCCATTAGAGAGCAATTTTCTATGGATTGTTGGGGGCAAATTGGAGACATGGAGGACCCACACCACCTTGAACTTGAGTCTCAAAAACTGTGTGGAACCACTGGCCAATGGTTTGATACAATGACATTTTAAACGATCCATGACACTGAGTCGTATTTTTACCATCTCATTTCCATAAAAAAGTCGAGATTCGTGTAACGTCCGACACTTTGAAGTGAAAGATTAATTGACAGTTTGGAATTAATTTCAGTCACGCTCCATTCATTCCTGCTGGACTATCAAGAATATTCCTCCATTGAATAAACATCATGTCCACTGCCTCATTTATGGGATAATTATGTGGATTAACCATGCGGCATTCAAGCGCATTGGACTAAATTACCGAGGGAAAGCTAACTGTTAGCCTTTCCATTAATCTTGATGGTGGTGGCTCAGTAAACCCAACACAATGTTCTGACAAGCCCTGGGAAAGCCATTTTCCTGAGATGCTTTCATGAAATGACATGAAGCAGATCATTGTGTTGAAGGTTTATCAAAATACCTTGATTAAAGAGAAGTTACGTGGAGCCGAGAAAGACGAAACAAAATAGATTGACGGACAGTCACGATGTTGACTGCACGACGCATTGTGGCGTTTTTTGTTTTATTTAACTCGATTTTTTTTTCCCAGCTGTGTTTGGAGACAGCTGTATAAATGCACAGTATAACACTAGAACATGTACAATACTCTAAAGAAAGTTAAAGAAAAAAAATTAGGTGATATGTGCATTCAACTTGACATATTTTTGTATTTACTTGACTGAACTTCTATAGTCGTAAATGGTAAATTAGTGAGACTACGGGTCATTGGTGGTGTTTGCATTAGTATGCCGTCCTGGATTGTAGGAGTTGTTTTGCGGGCATGTGGTAGGTGGTTTGAGTCATGGCGGTGGTGGAGCGTCGGCGTGACAGGTTGACGAATTCTGTGTGTCTCGTTTTGGTGCAATCTGTGAAAAATACGATCTGTGTTTTGGGCATTTAGGTTCTTTTATGGCAAAATAATTAAGCAGTTCACTTTTTCCTCGCTGAAAATAAAGGACAGTTCCATCCACTGCTTCATGCAGGCCATATGGCTGACATTTATTGCTAAAAGCCGGAGAAAGGGCTCGGGAGGAAATTAACAGAGATCAGTATGTAGAGGACAATTAGTGATAATGAAAAAACAGGGTTTTTTTTCCTCTCTTTTTCAAACCTTGCATCTCTAGAAGAGTGCGAAGCTGACAAATGCAGGGGCATGAAATTGCCTGATGTTGCCGGCCTATGAGCTATAATGACCCAGATAATGGAACAGTCTATTTGTCCAATGGGTGAGTAATTACAAGCAGAATGGAGGAGGAAACAGAAGTGCGTAAAGCTGTTGGGAGGGTGAGGTGATGCTTGGTTCCATCTGGAAGGACGAGTCTGGAAAACCAATGGCAGGTTGGCATCTCCACAAAGCTCACGGTGATGCTGCTGGAGCCATCACTCTAAGATCTGACTAAACGCCCCGTATAGGCCTTCAGGAGAGAAGATTAAGTAAAAATCCAATTTCTCCAAACCTCCATCTGCTCTTATCCTCTACCGTTGGAATTTACTCCACTGCTTGATTATCACGTTTGCTAATTTAATGAACACAGCTTTAGCATACTAAACAAATTTATCACAGTGAAGTGAAGTAAGTTGCTATATTGTTTTCAGTATTTCTCAATAAGAACGCACAACTTTTGGTCTTTCCAAACCCAGGTCTACAGATTACCTTAGGTCCTTACAGATTAGCTGGTCTACAAAAAGCTTAGAATTCTTTGGGTATTTATTTTGACTATAGAAGAGAATAAAGTTTTTTTTACATTTCACCGCATTTCATTTTGAACAAATCTTTCATATGACACGAGTTCAGTCAGTGAACGATTCGTGAACGATTAAGCAGCATTACTCCAATTCACTCGTGATTTGTACAAATTGATCATTAATTTCATTCACGTGTCACATGTCCGTGATCAAGTTGTTCAAACAAAGATGGCAGGACAGATGCACGACTTTCAGAATGCAGAATCAGGTTTTCAAATGATTTTAATAGTTTTGTGGCAATTTCTATAATATATTGTCTGCTGAAGCAATGTTGTCTTTTGTGTATATTGTTTTAGAGCGCCTGCTGAAAATGAACGAAATGATTTGTTCACTTTACTGTTCAAAAATTAAAAATTCAAATCAGTTAGAAGAATCAAACTTTCCATCACTACAAAGAACACAGGCAAAAGATCTACTTATAAAGCACACAGGAAACAACACACAGCTGAAACTAATCAACGATAGGCAGTATAACAAAAATGGGGGAAATAGTGACTTCTGGTGGCCGGCCAAGTCTATAACCCTGACATGTGGAGGATAAGTTTGAGGCCTACTTTCAGATTTTTTTCAATTTACCATTCGAATTATCATCGCATTTTAGGTTTCAGGAAGAATTAATTTGAGCCCTTGTAACCCAGAAATGAAGAAAGCAGCTTTAGAAAATCTTCTTTAGAAAGCGGAATGCATTCTTTGTACTATACTTAAATTTTTGCAAGTATAGACATATGCTTTCCATTTTATATTGGATTTTAAGCGGTGGGTGGGTAAAGATGGTGGGAATTAACGCACAATAACAGTTTGCAGGAGATTAGCTCGGCTGGCTTCAGGTTCATGCTCTTAAATAAAGTTTCCTGCTTTTGGCAGTGTGATAACTGCAGGTAATTGAACATTCTGGTGAGTGGACTGTGCAGAACTAGTGTCTTGGCTGCGGACCACCTCGTGTCTGCCCACCCTGTAATGAAACCATCTGGCCAGCAGTAGGACCTGGTCTTATTGCCCAAGATGAACATATTCAGTGGTGCACAAAGGCTCCAGGATTGGGACGGAGATTGTGAGTTTGGATCGGCCTCCTCTGCAGTAATTCTCTGATTAGATTGCCTCGCGCATGACCCAGATGCCGCGAGGGTTGATGAACCGCTTCAGCGCGGGTTATAAAACACGAACGCTGACGGGAATAGACAAGTGAGAGGAAGATCTTCAAGGTCAACAAGGCGAGTTTGGAATGGAGTGTGTTTGTTGCCGGATGAAAGACCTCCAGGATTGTGCAGAATGATGAGACTCTTTGTTATACAATCACCATGTTTGTTCAATCCATGACCCGGTATATTTTTTAGTAGCCGTATAATCAGAACAATAATGTTATTCACATATTGTGTAAAATTCACCTAAAATAACAGGAACAGAAATTTCCAGCTCTTGTAGAGGCATAATTAACTGATCTAGAATCGTACCGTTTCTACCAATGGCCATCACAATAAATTGGCTGTGTAATGTTCAACTCTGGGTAGTGGTCATCTCTGTGTAGTGTTCCACTCTGTGTAGTGTTCAACTATGTGTAGTGTTCCACTTTGTGTAGTGATCTGTGTAGTGTCTTTTGTGTAGTGTTTGACTCTGGGTAGTGGTCATCTCTGGGTAACGTTCAACGTTGTAGTGTTCAACTCTGTGTAGTGATCTTCAGTGTAGTGTTCAACTCTGTGTAGTGTTCAACACTGTGTAGTGATCTTCAGTGTAGTGTTCAACTCTGTGTAGTGTTCAACACTGTGTAGTGATCTCCGGTGTGGTGTTCAACTCTGGGAAGTGTTCAATTCTGGGTAGTGTTCAACTCTGTGTAGTGTTCAACAAGTGTTCTTCTGTGTAGCTTTCTGCTCTGTGGGGTGTTCAACTCTGTGTAGAGACTTGCTCTCAGTTGTGTACAACTCTTTGCAGTGTTCTACTCATCTACATAGTAAATATGTTGTCAGCTACACAAGCTGTTTGGTGATAATAACATTTTTACGTTATGTAGATTGTTTCATGTTGTTTTGGAAAACACGGGTTTCATGGCAAACACGGGTTGTGTTGTCTAATTGAACCAGCTGCTTTTAAAGGCCAAAATGATCCAGTCCCAATGTCTAATCACAACTATTTACAGTCTTCAAAAATGTGAAAAAGAACAGCGGACAGTGGATTCACAGTAGCTTGGAGAATTGTAGTACTATAACATTCCATTACTTGTGAATGCATTACATATGTTCAATGTTGTTGAGAATGACACAATTGGAACCTGTAGGCTGTAAAATGAAATTGCAGTTCTTCATTCTGTGTCCAACGAAGAGTAAATACCGTTAAGCTACATCTGAAATGGAAGATTTTACATTTTCCTCCTTTTTCAGAGTTACATCATGTGTTTATTTATCAGCGGAATGTCTCCTATGGGAAGTGTTGGCTGAGTTTTCCCATTTGGGAAGAGAAGCGCTTGGTTGTAAAGAGATGAGTAAACGTTCAGACTCTGGTGTCGATAATTTCCCCTGAATTCTCATTCAGGCCAGGCTCTGAGTAGAGAAGTGCGGGACGTGCTCGTCTGACCTGCAGTTCAAGTGGTTCTGTTCAAGGGCGTCTGATGAAAACACTCAGTAAAAGAAGAGCAATGCTGGAGAAAAGCAGCATCTCTCTGAATGTCAGGGGTTTTTCAGCAAAATCTGCTCCTGAAGTAGCCAGACAGAATTGTGTGGTTTTTCATTTAAGGTGGTGTATTTTGTTTTTGCTCAATTACTTGATTTTCTTTCTCCGTTTACTCTTTTGTCCAAAGTTACTGGAACTGTACATGCAAATATTTTCATGATTTTTTTTCAGGAAGGCAACATAACAACCAGAACGAATAGCTTAAGAGATCGTGTTGAAGTTAGCTTTGCTGGTAGCACATTATTAGAACTTTCATACTACAGTACGCCAATACAAGGAAAAACATTTTTGAGCAAAAGTACAGAAACCTTACTGGTAAAATGATTCCAAGTTGCAAGTTACCAATTCCAAGAAAACCTGAGTTGTAAAATATTAACCTAACTACTGAAAGTAGGCCTAAAAAACAACAATAAATAATATAGAAATGAAATGTAACACCTCGATGTTTCAAATTGGCAGAACAAAACACAGTATATTAAAAAAAAAAAAGACAAAAAAGTTAGTCTCAGTCAAACTCAAATGTGCAAAAAAAGTGCAACTGCTATTTCACGTTCATGTGATTCAGCTCATAAATAGCGTCCGGTACCTTCAGCAGCCTGCAGATGGCGATATAACCTCATCCACACAAGAAATTATCCTCTGTAGAAAATCACAATGTAAAAAGTGACAGTAAATGTCCATTCAATCCATTTATAGTGGATCACAAATTTTGTCAAGTAGAGAGTAGCCAAACATACTTAAGTAAAGTTACAAAGTCAATTTACTCAAGCACTTTAAACCACGTGCTTCCTGTGACCCAGAAATGAGAAAAGCTCCAGTCTGTTTGTTGTTTACTCTTTAACAGACTTTTTGTTTATTTTCAAGAAAGAATAAAAGTTTAGCCATAAGACTTTTCCCCATATTTATGGTAAAATTAATTACCAACCCTCAGCACATGCCTTTCTTTCCTCTCGGTCGGAGGCCTTTGCAGTGAGAGCAGAGGAAGATTTTTTTTTTCTTTTGAAATGCATCAAATTGGTTTCCAGCTGCTCTGGCTTGGCACGCGTTTTGCATGCAGCAGCAACAAACAGCCAGCAGGCAGAGTTTAGTGTGCGCAGGCCTGAACTCTGGGGACGAGGATCGCAGCCCGCCATGCTAAAGTATTTTCTAGACAATGGAGCAGCTGAGCATGAAAGATGCCACATAAAGCCTCCGGGGTGGGTAAATAAGGTCTGAGGAAGGTTCAATTGAAAGCCCATTGCTCTGAAGAGAGAGGATGGAACGGAAATCAAGTTCTTGGTTATTCTTAATGTGGACAGGGCATTCAACTGACAGCTGACGCTTCTTGCCCAAGTGTTTCGAGCTGGAATAAAACCAACAGTCACACGAAGTTCATGTAGTGTAATATTGGTGGTTCTGCTCAGCCTGTTACAAAAATATGCGAGATTTACTGTATTTCCGCAAATAAAAGCACCAGTTTTTTGGTTTTTTTTGCAGCTCAAAAACTTGCGGGGCTTATAATCTGCGATTTCAAATTATATATTCACTTAAATATAAGCCCTCATTTCTTTAAATAATCAGATGTGCATATGAGTTTTTATTAGCTCTATAACAGAAATAAGGAAACATTACAATTCAGTGTCACATACAATTCAATGAACGTTCAATGTGACAGGGAAACAATAAAACTGGAAGAATTAAGATTAAACGAAAGACAATCATTAATATTTGAACAGACAAACCATATTGCAGACAGACCAGCAAACTGCAAAAGCTTCAAAGATTTACCGCAATTAACGAAATTAACGTAATTAACGCAATAACATAAAAGTAGCAAGAAATGTATTATATTGTGTCTGAAAATTAAGGGGGGTGCTTATATTTGCGTAACTACAGTCTTTCTCAGGGAAATGAGGTTCTAGAGTCTGTTCCCAAGTCAAAGTTTAATCTCACTTATTAGTCGTGATTTAATGCATTTGTTCATGTGTCTGAGGCTGCGGACAAGGGTCAACTAAAACTCAAACAAATTTTGCCAAGCTTAAACATAAATCTTAGAGCAAGATAAACGTCGTTCTGCTTGATGTGCCTGAGCACAAGGAGCTTTACGATAAATAAAACATCTGGGTTATTTGAATTATGTGAATATTATTGAGAGAAATTGCAAATCAAGCATGATTATGTTTTGCTGAAAAAATCTCGCCACCTAGTGTCAGAAAGTGAATTAGCGTGTCACTCCCTTATAAAAACGAAAAATCTCATGTGATGTGCGCTTGACATGTCGTTTTTTGGCAAGTTTTCAATTTCAATTTTTAAACACCAATGAGTGTTGTTTCTTTCAGTGTTGGTTCAAAAGCCTCTGTGTTTTTTTTTTACACCCTGAAGTGTGAAAACTATGGAAGCCCGTTTCCACCTATAAAAAAGTATTCTGACATTTTTCTTCAGAATTCAGACTTTTTTTCTAATTTCCGACTGTTTCACTGACATAAAAGTGAATTTCGGGTAAAGCATAGTGTCCTTCTTTTTTTTTTTTTAACCACAGAAGATCACATGATTAGAGTCTAACCATCTCCAGTCTGAGAACATCTGACCTGGATTTTGTGCTTATACAACAGGTGCTTTAACAGTTCTAATCAATCTTCTTTGGTTCATTATTGGATAATTGAATGTAGATGCTGATACCTGGTGTAATGAAGGCCAGTGATTCGTTTAAGGAAGAATAGAGCACATGCTTGGTTTTACCCAGACTTTTATCCTCTGCTGGCAGAGTAATTGATTTATAGCAGAAGCCCCTGAATGCACCTGCATTTCCTTCATCTTTCATCCGAAGGGTTGGTGGTGTGACATCTGTAGGCGCAGGTCCAGATTCAGTGATGAATGGATATGACAGTGATCCATGCATCAGTATTTTGTCAAATCTTTGGATGTGACATTCAGTGTCTGTCTATCCATTCATCCATCCATCATGCATCTAAATATGTGAACAGAGAGATGCAGACAGACTGATGGCGGACAGAGAGAGAGGATGGATAGGTGGGTGGATCCACCCAAAAATGGATTTGAAATTTTGAAGACCCTGTGGAGCTTGTAAGTTTCTCCCATGCTTGCGTGGATGTCCTCTGGGTCTCCGATGTTCTCACACAATCCTGAAACATTGCTCATACTGTAGGTGTGAGTGAGAGTGTGTGTCCTGCTCTGTGATTGGTTGGCCACCCTTTTACAATGTCCCGCCTTCAGACTCCAGAGTCTTGGGGATTGGTCTTAGCTCCATGTAACCTAGAAATGGAAAAGCGGGTGAAAAAGATGGACAGATGGCTTTAAATACAGACATAATGACAGACAGACAGACATAGATAGAACAGACAGAAGGCACGTATAATTTTTAACTAGCTCAGACAGTCATTATACTGGACTGTTCTTTCTCACAAACCAGGCATGTCCAAAGTCCGGTCCGGTCCAAATGATGGCTCGTTTACTCATTTTCACCGGCACGAAGCCTCTGTTATGAAATCAATAATATGCGGCCCACCGAATGACAAGAATGTTTAGTGTGTTTTGTTTCTTACCACTAATATGCAGGGGGATCTTTTAAGTGAAACATGTTAACTTTTTTTTAATTTTGATGACTTTGGTAAACGCTTGACAATGGAAAAAATAAGTCAAAAAGTATGCATTTGCAATAATTCTACATATAACAGTTCATTTGAATTTAATTCTATTGGCTCAAAGAATGCCCGGTAGAATAGTTGGCCCTCATTTTCACCTTAAATTGTAACAAACAAAAAAACACCTCTGTCATAAACCGCAAAACTATTGAATACATTTCTAAAGAAGCTGTGAGAAGCGCATAAACTCTGCTGCCTTTGTGGTGTGTGCATAATATCTGTCGTTATAGAAACCGACTCGCAAAGGACACTGGAATTTGCAAGTGAAAACGTTCCTTCACTTTTAATGAGACGTCTGACTGTAAGACAGCTCCGTCACCACAGCGAGATCTTAATCCGGCTCTCCATCACGCTTGACTCTGCCACGGATTTGATGTACAACTGGCATCTGTAATACTCACCTTTTGTTTTCTCTCAGTGGGCAAAAGACATTCGGTGGCCACACGCTGTCAGGGGGATTCAGTCCGAGTTGTTGTATCTGACAAAGGCTTCGCTTTCTGCCCGAGGTACTGTCAACAAAATAGTTGGTGCCAATCCCTGCTGGGCCTGAGTAAAGCGGGTCTAACAGTGGGACATATGTCCTTGTCTAAACAAAGGAAATGGACAGATCTGCTCATTTTTAAACGTGAAAGTTTTCGTCTCTAGTTCATTTTTTGATTAATTGGATGGATGGATGAGGATGAATGGAACAATAAAACATACAGGGATGTATTAATGGATGGACTAGCAGAATAATGGATTGCTGGTTGGGTATGTGATTGGATGGATTGATAGACAAATAATGACAGAGATGGATGGATGAATGGATAAATGAATAAATGGATGGACAGACAGGGGAACACAAATAGATGAGCCAGGCAAATCAGGACATGGGATTCAAACCTTCAAAGTTGTTGCGAACACTAATTTTGTTTTAGGTTAACTTATTTTAAGTTGAATAAATAATACAATTTAAAAATATTAATACAAATCCTAATCTGATTAAAATATGTGCTATATTGGGGATAAAATGTTTTACCAGCACAAATTTAATATCAATATATATATATTTTAATTTAAATATACAGTATATATACTATATATGAAGACTGTACATGAAATATTTAGCAGTAATGTATAGTAACGTCTTAAACCTTTTAAATCCCATTCAGTGTACTCCCACATCCCATTTTGCTGCTATAATTACACCATTGTTCTTTTCAAGCGTTTATTATAAAGTTGCTTTTTATTTCATTCAAGCATAATTTGATGTCACCATGGACCATCTAGACTAGAGGAACAAATTCCCCCCGATGTGTGACACATTGCAATTCCCACTTCCTTGCTTCGACGCTCATGCTTAGATGAACCAGCTAATCAGTGGTTCAGATATCCAGGTGTGACAGCACATGATTAGAATATAAGCTTGTGAATTACTGTAATTCACTCTGACATGCTCTAGAAATCACCCTTTGATATTTCTACATTGCTGCAACGTTTTTTTCACAAGTAATTAGGCCTTGCGAACACCGAGGTCAGTGAATGAGTCTGCGAATTTTTACCGACTATCAAATTGAGATGAATTTATCGAGTATTATGCATTTGGTTTGATGGTTTGATTTCAGAATGAAGATGTGGTTGTTTTTTTCGCACTAAGACCCTGATAGTGACCCCAGCATTTCATTAGCAGTTGCAACACTGAAGCTACTCTGCCCCCTAGTGGCGATCGGGAGTACTGGACAACAAGTGGATCACCTGAAACGTGCAGTTTTGTCAAAACAGTTTTTGCTCTGAAACTGGCGTCACTTGTGTGTTCATTTAATATTTTCTCTCAAGAGTATTTCACGCATATTCCAATTGTCACTGTACGAGAGTCTCTGCCAAAAGAATAAATACAAACAATGCCATCACGGTGGAAATGTCTCGGTAGTGACAGCGTTCTGATTCGACCTTGTCTTTGTGAGACATCCAAATGACTCTCTTTATATCCTATGCATTTTTAATAAGGAATCGCCTTTTGTGATTCACTGAATGGCTGTTTTGGCTTTATATAACCAGGAGACTCCATCCTTTATCTGTTTTTGATTAAAAGATCTCGTTCAATTTCTTCCATCCAAGTGGTTTCACATGCAGATGAGAGCGGGGATAATGTGAGCGGTTATTAATACCTCCGAGACCCTTCACGGAGACTGGATATAGAATTCTGTCATAGTTTGTTATCTAATAACTGAAGACGCTGGGGTTTATTTTCCCGTTTTATTGTGATGGTGAAATTATGGCGGCCGTGTGTAAATCCTACATTTTTAATATGGAATTTTGTGGTGATTTGGCTTTTACAGCCAAGCATTCAAAGTAATACTTCAAACCAGAGTAATAAAAACAGTATTCTCCTGTATCTTCAAAAGAAACAACAACAAAACTGCAAAACATGAGAGCAAATTAGAATATGCAATTAATTCGAAAGGACTATTTATTTTGGAGGAAATGCAGATTTGGAAAAATGCAATAGGGAGTTTTTTTCCAGTTCTATTAAAGTCTCGCCATCTTGTGTCAGGAAGTGGAATTGCATAAGACTTTGCACCTTGCTAGTAAATGTCGCTTAAATGCAAAAAAATAGTTACCTTGAAAGCGACAGCAAATCTTTGTGAACAGACCCCAGTATTTTTAACAGTTAAAGATGGAAATTAAGACACAAAAAGTGGAACGTAGATACGAGTTTAACCACAGATGTTTTAAGAGGGTGGATTTTAACCTTTTCTATTTTGATGCAAGCATGAAGTGCAAGTGCAAAGCTCTGCCAAAACCATACGAAGCGATAATTACAAAAAACCCTCCAGGATGTGGTCTAGTGGTCCTCTCTAATGCTCGACATGGAAGAGGTTGACGTTTGAGCAGCTTCTCAGGCAGTTCCTCGGTGAATATGGAATATGTGTGAACAATTCAACCCATCCAGTCGCTTTTCAAGAGTCTGTGCGTTGTAATTGCAGCCGAGTGGGTCTTGTTTTATTATTTCGCCTGAAAAGCGTTTGACCCTCAGCTATAAAGCGGCGTGTTGACTCTCAGAATAAGAAGGAAAGGCATTGTTCACCAATGGACTACTCCTTAGACGTGATCTATTCACATTCTGTTGAATAAGTGTGTTTACTCTTAACTCCACTACATTTGATGGATACTTACTTGTTACATTTGATTCTGCGCGACAAGTTGGCAGAGTTTGTTGACAAGTTTTTTTCTCTCACGGTTACTTTTTTGAGCAGATGAGGTGATATTGCCATCTGCAGGGTGCTGGAGGTACTGGATGCTATTTATGAGCTAAATCACGAGAACGTGAATTAATTATGGCACTTTTTTGCACATTTAAATTTAACTGAGACTGACTATTTGTTCTTTTTTTATGTAATTTGTTCTGCCTTTTGACATTGTCAAAATTCATTTCAGGAAATGTTTTTCACATTTCTTGGTGTTTTATGAGCCTAAATTCAGTATGAGTAAAATACTGGCGCTCTTTTCAAAATTGGATACTTCATGACTCTTACTTTGATAATCTTGAAATGTAGTTGTTGTAATGGAGTAATTTCTACAGCAAGGTATCTGTACGTTTACGCAAGTATGGTTTTCAGATGATCTTCACACTTCTGACCATCCATCATTTGTTCTGATGAAAGGATTAGAAAAGGTTTTAAAAATGCCACGGGGATTCATCCAAGCGCTTCATTTTTATGATCATCGTTAGGTTTTTATTGTCATTCTCCGTGTCACATTTATTCACACTTCTCAAGGCGCGTAAGACTGAGGGTGGGTTTGTTTTTTACGCAGACATTGATGGCTTCCTCTAAGCCAGAGGAGAATTGAAACGTAAAAAGAGGCAACAAGTCACAGCAGATCCTCCGTCCCTCTGAAGCGGTCAGAGCTCCAGATATCAGAACAGGCCTTTTAAAGCCTGGCTTTAGGAGGAGACGCGTGGACCAGATCCAACGGAATGGAGAGAGTGGTGTGTGGCGCTGTTCTGTGAGCTGAATTCTAAAGCGCTGCCTTGAAGGGTTGACAGACTTCAGGGCATCTGCTGTAGAAACTCTCCCTCCGGAGTCTCTCCTTGCTGGGGAAATATTTGACTGACATATTTTTGATTCATATTTTCACTTCAGCTCTGCTCCCCAAAATGGCAGTCTTTACATAATATCGTCTCATCGATGTGTCTCAAACCTGCTTAGCCTGAGCTTCCTTCACCACGTCTTGTTAGAAGAGGGAGACGTTTAATGAGCTTCTGTTTATGAGGCAGATTTACTTATGGATTTAGCAAAATTGTAAAAGCGTCCTATTGTTAGGTGAACTGGTAAAAGCACAAGATGATTTGGGTTTAAAAACAATAATTAATTAACAACCAATAATCATTTTTATATTGTCCAATGATGAGGACATTTAGCGAATAAGAAATTAGTTCTGATAAAAATGCGGAAAATGCTACATTTTATTAAATGAGCTGAGTGGACACTTTGAAGAATGGAACGATGACTGTATTTGAATAATGATTGAATAATGAAGTAAATAAACATGCATAAATGAACATAATTACCATAATATGTGTATGTGTGTCAGTGTGTGTTGCGGGGAGTTGTCGAAGACAAAAATGAAAATGAAATATATGTACTGTATATAATCGACCACTTCATCAATTTCTGGGTCACTGGGAGCAGGAGCCAATGTATATTGATATGTGAAGTACATTCATAAAGTATACAGTAGAAGTACAGTAGGAGTATTTTTTTTTTTATCTTAGTTCATTGATTGACGATTGTACATAAATGTGTGTGTTAGTGTCTTGCTTTGTGATTGGTGGGTAATTATTCCAGGATATGGAATATTCCCGCCTCCACGCACAGTTATTGTGACTGAATCCAGCTCCCTGTGACCCAGAAATGGAAAAGCTGTCTTGAAAATAAAAAGATGGAACTTTTCTCTAAATTGTGAAACATGTATGTGTGCACAGTGTGTATTTTCACACTTTTTAGTGTGAAAGGACATCTGTCATCTCCGAGTTGTGCGAAACTGTGAGGAGGTTTAATGTCTTTCACCGTGATGCTCCATAACTCTCACTAATTAACCCTGCTGAGTGTCTGAGATTCCATCAGACGTCTCGCGCCGGCCCATAATGCACTGCCTGTAGCCTGTAATGGTGGCGGGAGATAAGACGGTGGCAGTCTGGTGAAGCCGCTCCACTTATATAGTGTAGATGCCATGTCTGAGGTCAGAGGGCTAATTAATTTGTGCACAATGGAAGCAGATCATTAGCCACGTCACCCCGGGGAGACGGAGCTGTAATGAGAAGTTGCTTCTTTGAGACGGTTTAGGTCGACAGTATAGAGCTTTTAAATCACTGTTTAGTTCCACCTTCTTTCTTTATCTAGTTGCTGATTTGAGTTTGAAACCAGTTTTGCATTTTAACTAAACACTTGCTCTGATTAACTTGGAAGAAGCAGTCATTTCATTCTTCTCTTTTGAAGGTTACTGTGACTTTTCATTCTCTCTCTCACTCTCTCTCTCTGTACTTTTTTATACTTCATTTATCTGAATTAGTATATGCAGTGTGAATGTATGAGGAAAGTTTTAATCTGAGTCTGAAGTTGAGGCTGATCATCAGTTCTGGCATAAGCTTGTCAATATTCCAGGTTAATAATAATATACGAGCAGACGTATATTCCAAAAATGGAAAATGCATGGTTGGATGAATGGAGGAATGGATGAATAAAACTAAGAAACATAGTCAGATGTGCACATGCATACAGATATGAGATGTAAATGGATACAGATATAAATGGATCCGTAGAAGTTTGAGCGGATATACAGTATATATAATGGATAGATCGATTGATAAATGGATGGATAGATGTAAGATAGATGGGTAGTGGTGGATGGATGATAGACCAATTTTTAGATGAATGGATGTATAAATATAGGTGTGAAGATGGATGTACAGGCTCACAAAGTGTTAGGTAAAGGGATGGATGGATGGATGACAGCAAAACAGGTTTTGGAAAAATTGTTATAAAAATGTAAGGTTTGAAGACTATATAGATGGATGCAAACAGACAGAATGGAAGCTTGGAACGATGTGAATGGATGATTTCAAAGACGCACGGGTTGGTTGAATGGTTGTATAGTAGTGAGAATGTATTAGTCAAAAAAAGATGAATTGAGCTGAGGCCACATCAGTGGACAATGGTTTGATTAATAGATGGTGGGATGAGTGGTCAATGGTGGTCACTTTGCAAATTGCTTAAATTTATACACATTATGATTTCAACTGAATTGAGCCAGATTTAATGTTGGATACATTTCGCCACTGAAGATTCAATCATGGCAGCATGTAAAAACAGCGCAGATGATTAGGCGATTTAAACAACAGTCGGACGCAAGGTCAGAGCAGATGGCGATAATTGAAGGTGTTTGGATGAGTGTTTACGGTGCGAGGAGAAGACGCCGCGGAGTATGCGGTGAATAATGAAGACGGGATGAGATGGAACCAGCGGAGAGCGACGTTACTCCTCCTCATCATCATTCCAGGCAGGATGCGGGTTATCAATGCTGTAGCTCTTCATTTAGGGAGCGTGAGACCAGATGAATTCCACATCACAGGCATCTAATGATGTTGTGTGTAATGCCAGTGTGTCAGGGAGGATTCATTAGAGAGGTGGGCACGGGTTCACGCTATTATCGCCTCATCCCGCGAGCTGCCACCGAATGAGATGGTGTCAGTTCACCTGCCGCATTAAAAATGAAGAGCGCGCCACTTGTCCTGATCCCAAGTCCATGATAACTTCCTGGCTATTTATTCCCCACGCCGGAGCAGAATGCAGTTTGGGCTTTTTCCTCCTTCTCTCCGCTCCAGATCTGTCACTGCAGATTGAGTGTTTCATCAGCTACGTTCCTGCAAAGCTTCCGTGCGCTTCCTCCACAAAGGGCAGAAGATTTCCAGACAAACACCCAAGGCGTTTTGTCAATGTTTTGGCACCTGTGCCAGCTCAATTACTTAGCAGCTCATCCGTGCCCGTCTTGGGATGTGCGGCGCGGCGGATTCCCATTTTGCTCTTCATCACGGTGTAATTAGAGGGAGATGCCGCAGATCGAGTTTGGGAGGCGACGTGCCTGGCACTGTCTACGGAACTCTCAGCGGGAAGAACTGTTCCTGGTAATTGAGCGGTGAGCCGGGGGCAAGAGCAGAGCCTGAGAAAACAGCTGTACAGATGTGTGAAGACTCAATGCATGGCTGAGGAACGCCACGCCTGGTGACATCTTGAGATGTTCGTCCTGTATTGACGTTGCCAGATCTCGTAAATGTCTGCAAATGGGAGAAAGTTGAGTCTGTTATGGCCTAACTGCAGCTTTGTAACAATGCTACTTAAGTTCAAGTTCAAGTTCACAGTCATAGTTTAAACTGTCTCAAGTCGCACAAAACTTAGAATCACAAGGTCAACCAGAAGGTCGCACAACTGCATTGTCCTCTGAACCTGATCTACTAACATTTACAGTAAAATTCGTAGAGTTTTACTCAATCAAAAATGTACTCAAGTAGAGAGTAAAAGTTGCTTATTTTTTTTGATCCTCAGTGCAAGTAGCCCAAAACAACTTAACTACAGTAACAAAGTCTCTTCACTCAAGTAATATCCATCACTGGTGTGTTTGCATCTCTCATGTTGTGAACAGCTGCCGGAAGTTTAAGCAACTTTTCCGTTTCTGGGTCACTGGGAACTGGAGCCACTCCCATCAACTCTGGGCCCGAAGCCAAGACCGACGCCTTAGATTGGTGGCCGACCAATCACAAAGCAGCTCACACACATTTACACACTCTTCATGCCGTCCTGTAATTAAACTCTACGTATTTATTGGACAACCAGCAGAGGGCGCCCCATCATGTTGGTTAAAGGAGAGCTTTCCACGTTGTTTATATAGAATATAGCATTAATTAAGTGTATAATGAGTTAAAAAACAACAATTTAGACTTTATATTTGTTTATATTGTGTATATAATGAGAGCAGTTCACTATTCAAAATAATTCTTGTTTTCTGCAGCAAAAACTAATTAGATTTTTTGCAACATATATGATATTTCTTCTAACTTGTAATACATTTTATTATGTTGTGTGTTTGTGTGACAGGGAGAAAATAGAACAACATGGAATCTTAAATGGCAAGATTGTTTCCAGGAGCTGAAAGGTTAATAGACACTTCTGTAATGCACTTGCTGGGAAAGGTCAAGGTAAAACACTGGGAAAATACTCTGTCTGTTCCACAACCACTGTGATGATCTGCTTCATGTTTAATGTCTTTTAACACAATCTCAACAATATGACCCCGGTATAATAGTAAAATGTTTTCTATTGATGAGGTGTGAGACAAACCCAGAAAAGACTGTTAAAATACATATTATACAAGCAATTCATTCATGAACAAGCACACACACACACACACACACACACACACACACACACACACACACACACTTATAACACATTTTTTGTGTGAGCAAGTGACAATGTAAAGTATAAATGTAAGTTAGTAAATCTGTCAACATGGCCATATACATTTTTGTAAAAAACAAAACCCACAATAATAAATATGTTATTAAAAGCATCATTAAAAATAGCTCAAAAACTAAACAAAAAATTAAGTGTCTTTATTTTAAACTTATAAAAAAACAGCCTTATACTGTTAAGTTTTATAAATTGGTTTATAAATTACAAATTGTTTTCAACTAGTAGTAATAATTTGGCAAATCTGTTATAGCACTGGCGTGTGTGTTTGTGTGTGTGTGCGTGTGTGTGTGTGTAGATAGCGCTACAGCACCGCGGTTAGGCAATGAGTTCAAAAACGTACTTTTTTCTCTCTTTTCCTCAGGATGAGTAAGAGTCTGTTTATGAGTGGAAGTGGTTTGACATGAGAAAGGTACAGTGAACCTTATAGTCATATCTCACCTGGCTGATGGCAAAGGCACCTACTCACTACTGGAAGTTTACAGGTGGTATGACAACACAAGCCTCCAGAACTGTGTTTCTCCGCGGCCCACCTCTCATTCCCATACATTGGTTTGCCGTGTATAGATCAGCTGTGGGGGCTGGTGGTGTGTTTTCTGGGGGGAACAGACGTTTGAGGAGCACTGCGTCATTGTCAAGAACGTGAATTCCATGTGGTCAATGTCGAGCGATTGACGCGAAGCTTCTAGACTAGACTGGCTAATTGATATTGATCTCATTGTCTGTGTTGTCGTTTTGACTGGATTCGACCTTTTAACGTAAGAAACAACTTTCAAAAGCAGAAGAAATGTCCTGCTGGTTAAACTGAGGTACTGCATCTTAGCCAGACAGATTTTAAATTACTTGTTAATGTCTCCTACATTTGTACGCTGAAAAATATTGAACACGTAAGACTTCACACACTTGCACACACACACACACACACACACACACACACACACACACACACACACACACACACACACACACACACACACCATTAAGTGTTATAGAAATAAATGGTAAACTGGTGTTAAAAATTGGGTTTTTTGAGCAAGTACCACCAAATTGTTTGTGCAAGTTTCTGCACAACTTGCAACTTTTAATTTTCTGTTGTTTCTCACAGATATTTAGTTTTTCACGTAAAGGAATTAAATTTTCATTTAGCTGTACAAAATCGCAAGCGGACATTTTTCTCTAAAACTATATATAGACTTCTGCTTAAGTATTTCTTCCTAAAAAAAAAAAATGCGTAGTTTTTATTTATTTTTTTACTTAAGCGATTGAAAAAGTTATTTTGACGTTGGTTGAAATTTGACTGTACATTTACAGAAAAATAAACTCTGATACCGCCCATAAATAAACTCTACATTTTTAGCCATCTATTCACGTTCATGTTCACGTCTTGATACAATTCACACAGATACAATCTTTTCCGAAAATGACAAACCAATTAGGTTGAATTACAGTTAAAAGGAACAATTCAGACATGAAGGTCGTCTTCTGTGGTGGTGGTATAACCTCTATCTTCTCAAGCATGGTTGGAAAATGTGGAAAGCAATGTCAGGAAGATCATGACTCAATACTAAACCAGCCGTCTAAACCCAACCGTGAGACAAACTGCTTCTTAATTTGAGACGAGAGGCTTTTATCACCAAGAAACCCACCGGGGTGAACATACAGCAGGATTCTCTGAAATGTCTGACAGTGAATGTGCTCTCGGGGTTTCCTGTAGGTCTTTCACACTCATTAAATGGCGACACTGAAGTCAATTCTTGAGCAAAAGCGACCTGTCAAAGATGGAAAGATGAATGAATGGATCCATAAATGAATACGCTGTTATTAGAAATGTTTAGTTTGAAAACGGAATAGTGATTCAAAGAATGTTATTTGGTTCCTGGAGATGATCCGATTCCAATTTCCTGGAATGTCTTTAACTCTCTTATGAGACAATTGTAAAAGCAAAGGCAAATATTTCTCAAATCCATGTTTGCACTGGCGCTTTATTCAAATGATATTAGCATAGCCACAGATTAGCACATTCTTTATGATTTGGTGTTGTTAGTAAACAAAGTGGAGATACTTAAAAGCGATCTTATATGTATTTATCTGTATATTTATCTTTGGTATTAACCTTTTTTATTCAAAAATAGAACATACAGAAAAGAAAAAAAACAAACAAACAAAAAACCCAAACAAGCATGTGGAGAACATGTGAACATAATCACACGCGCTAACACACATAAACATTTTTTTATGCACACGTTGGGAAATGTATGTGGATTAGAAAATGTTGTTTTTAATTTCATGCCTTACCATTGATAACTCTTTAACATGCTCTCTTGAAACCACTTTTTTTTAGATGTTTACACACAACAGAAACAGTTGCACGATAGTAAAGCGAATTTGGAGAAGAGGAATGTCAACCTGGAGAAGAGCTGCAATTCTCCAAGTAGAGCATCGACTTTGCCCGGTAAACATCTTCAGATTATAGTATTATATAGTTTATATTTTTATATATTATATCGTATTATATAGATTATATAGTTTTTAAACAACCACCCATCTTCATTTGGCCCAGTTTGTGTGAGTGAGTTTACATGTATGTTCTGTGTTTCTACTCATTTTAGGAAAACAAAACGTTTTTAAAGCAATAAAACAATGATGTTGCATTATATTTTTGAAAGTACAAACAAATGTACGGCCAGACCATTCTGATCATCCGATTGAAACGTTTTTGTTAACACTCTGCAGATCAATAGTTCAGGGATGTGTGATTTACAAGACCTGAAAACTGCTTTTTAGCTAAAAAACGCAGTTCTGCATCGGCATGTACTGTACTTTATTATAGCATGCTAATGTTAATGTTGTACTATCACTAATGCTACAACGTTGTCTACTCGTTGTAGCATCTAGTCAGAATTGTAGGATATTCTATTAAAAATAATTACTATATTTTTTGACAATATATACTGAGCGTACAACAAATTATTGTAATGTTCACTAAGATTTACAGTATGAACAAATATACAATAGGTTACTGTTCTGCTTTGTTCACTTTCTGATATAAATTATTTTTTATGAATAGAAGTGTGTATTTTTGTTGCACCAAGGATTAAAGATCCCTTTGCTTTTAATATTTTTATAACCGCATATTAACTCTTTGAATCATTATTTCATAAGACTATTATGAAGCTTTATTAAACATTATTTGTATTTTGAGGGACCACAAAATCATTTTAATATACATATATATTTTATTTTAACAACTTTTGTTTTATTTAAATTAATATCTACAGCTGTTTGACATCTTTTCTCTCTTTCTTTAACACCCTTTCTTTTCACCCCAAAGCCACTGTACCTAAAAAAATGTCTTTAAAATCTTGAATGTAACATTTTTCCTGTTTTCTCAACAGTAAATAAAAGCTGGTATTTTGGACACAGGCGGGTGAGTAAAGGTCCTATTAAATCACTTCTTAACACGTGACTTTTCGGATCCTCAGACGTTGACGTGAAGAAAGAGAAGTTTCAGAAGGTGTGCCGTGTTGTTTTAGCGCGCTGAAAATTGTCTGCTGTGGGTCTGTGGAGCAGCAGTCGACTGTCTGGATCTGTCTCAGAGAGAAGCTGATGAAGTCATCCAGCGATGGTGATCATTATTATGGTCTCAGGTTCTCGCTGCAGTGTCTGTGTGTCAACTCCAGGCTCCTCTGGTTGATCTAATAGTAGTGTTGCTAACCGACTTCAGGCTCCCGCTGTGACAGATGAGTGGATGGGGGTTTAAAAAAAAAAACAGACTGAGTTACTTTTCCAGTAACAAGATACTTTCCTGTGTGACAAAAAGATGCTAGTGTTAAATAAATATTACAGTATTATTGTGTGTGTGTGTGTGTGTGTGTGTGTGTGTGTGTGTGTGTGTGCAAGAGAGAGAAAGAGAGTGAGACTGTGTGTGTGTCCATATTTCTACAACTCTTGTTTCTACAACTGTTCTGCGACAGTACTGTTCTTGATTAAAATGTCAACTGTTGTTTTAATTTACATATTTAGAGAAAAGTTTTAAATATATGCATGTATCAACATATTTAAAAAGTTAATGTCTCCCTTTCTTTATTTTTTCTCTTTTTTTCTCTCTCCCTTTCTCTCTTTTTCTTTATTTCTCTTTCTCTTTCTCTCTCTCCCCCCTTTAATATATACGTATATATATATATATATATATATATATATATATATATATATATATATATATATATATATATATATATATATATATATATATATATATATCAGAATGCACAACCTCAACTTCTCAACTTCTTCTGTATCTCTCTATCTGTCTGTCTACCTATCTATATATCTGTCTGTCTTTCTATCTGTCTGTCTCTCCTCTCCTTCCGTTCTCTCTTATCATACCTCTCTTCTCTCTATCCCCCTTTTTTCCCCTTCTCTTACCTCTACTTGTACCTTCTTTCGTTCCTTGTTGAATGTACAAGGAAACAAGGAGCAGCTTTTTTGCATGAATTTGAACTGAAAGCTGTAATAAATGTTGTTCCTGCTCCAGAACTAAAGCACATCAATAATTCTGCCCAGACCAGCCATTCTTGACCTTCTAATGCCGTTATCCTTTTCTTTCGGTGACATGCTTCACCGGGCCACAAACAATTGAGTTTGAGAAACTATTTTTCAAGTCGTTTTTGATTCCCACATTTCAAAACAAGCTCACGCGTTTAACTCGGCTCCATACATCATCGTTCATTAGTGGAACGCGGTTCTCAGGGACCCAGTTTTGCAGGTGCTTTTTGCTTTTTATGCTGCATCTCCATTTTTCATGCAATCTCCAAACGCGTCCAGCCTTCCCCCATCCGGCACAGACATTTGGAAAACTAGGATGAAGTAGACTGCTGGGAAATAAGTGTAGATCAATACGGCAGCCATGGCGGAGAAGAGAAATGTGTGCGAGCGGCATGTCAGGAATACGCCAACGAACAAATCGCCTCAGAACTTGATCACAGCGAGGGGAAAAAAAGACGAGTTTTAATATCCCTGTGTCGGCTTCAGATTCGCCGCTGATGACTGTTTATTCCATCGGATCTGTGTTTCTCAGCCGCGGGCAGAATGTCAGAATATAAGCTTTAAAGTAAGAATGAGCTGCACAGATTAACACCGGATTCCTCCTGACACTCGGTTGAGCTGTCTTTTAAGGAGAACGCGAGAGTTAATGAATCAATTTTCATCACCCTTTGACCAGCAGACAATCTGGGAGCAGCGGTATCGTTATTTTAGGAAGAATGGGTAGAATCCAGCTTTAGTTTGGACGAGCAAACGCTGGAGAGAAGACCAAGAGTGCCATCTAGTAGCTACAAGCGGACATATCCTCCACCTCAAACGCCACCCTGCCATGAGATTTTTAACCAAGCAAATGCCTGACTTAAATATTTTAAAGGCTACTTTGTACTTTGAGTATCAAATATAAATGCAACTTTTACTTGAGTACATTTGTGATTGAGCATCTGTACTCTTTACTCCACTACATAGATATAGACACTTACTGTTTCTCGTTACATTGAGATTTTACACGACAAGTCGGCATGTTTTAAATTTCTTGAGCGAATGAGACAATTTCGCCATCTGCAGGATGCTGAAGGTACTGACTTAGCGATTGAACAAAAACATTTTCTGCGGTTTTGCAACTGAGGTATACAATTTTCTTTAATGTGACTGGGAAGTGGCACTGGAAGTAGAACACCACCAGTGGGAAGTTCTAGTCTAGTGTTTAGAGTTGGACTAGCAACCAGGAGGTCACAGGTTTCAATCTCAGAGTTTTTTGTGCTTTTCTGAGCAAGACACTGTACCCGGTGTGTGTGTGTGTGTGTGTGTGTGTGTGTGTGTGTGTGTGTTTGTGTGTGTGGTCAATTCAGTGTGTGTGTGTGTGTGTGTGTGTGTGTGTGTGTGTGTGTGTGTGTGTGTGTGTGTGTGTGTGTGTGTGCGCTTGCGTGCCTCTTTTGTTAATCAGTGGTTTTCAACACGTTTGGCCTCATCTAGTTTATACTGTCACATTGACAACACCCAACACACATTAAATTCCAGACACCATTTTTTTTTATATTTACAAGAATCAATTTGCATATTGGAACACACAAAGTTCAGTTTGCGCACACACTTTTGTTACATTTCGGTACATTTGCTTATGTGAATACTGTATGTGTGTATACTTTATTATTGTTTGCTATTTTTATTGTTAGAAATATTTTTTATTTATAAAATATATTAATAGTTTTATATATTTAGTGTTTAAAATGGAGTTTATAATATTTATAGCTTTTTGCGATATTTTAAAAGACTGTTTAATGTCCTTTTATACATTACAGCCTAATTATGTTTTAGATAACTTTTGCTGTCCAACTCCATTAAATTGCAGAGATGGGAATTTTTCAGTCAGATGCAAATTTTTATTTGATTTTTAAAGGATGTGTTTTTTTTATCCCAGAAAGGAAACTAGACAATGTAGGGCAATTTAAGTGTTTTACGTGCTGAAAGCATTGATTATGATGATGATGATGATTATGATTATGATGATGATGTTGACTGTGTGTGTTTGTGGGTATTAGCGCTTACACTTCACATTTAGAAGTGTGTTAGACAGGGTGGTGTGTGTGTGTGTGTGTGTGTGTGTGTGTGTTTGTTTGTGGGTATCACCTGCAACACTTCACATTTAGCAGTGTGTTAGACAGGGTATTGTGGGTGTGTGTTTAGATATCACTACCAACACACTTCACATTTATGGACTAAACATATTTAAATATTAATTGTGGGAATAAACCCTAAAGAGACAATACAGACAGTCTTTTGTCGAGGGCTGTCATTTCCCTGCTCGCTTTATAGTCCCTGTTATCAAAAATCTGAAGCAAATCCAGCACATTTTTCTTTTACAGACACATCGAATGTCGAAACTCACCTTGAAAGTTTCTGTCTGTTTAAAGTCAATTAACCAGATTAAAATGAACTGGAACCATTTAGGCAAATGGAAACCATTCACACGCAATCGAGGCCTTTTTATGGAAAGCTTGAACTTAATGCGGGATTGAATAGTGGAAAGTAGATAATAGTGTAAAAAGACATGAAAGAAATGGAGGAGGAGGAGGAGGAGGGCGGGGGGCGTGAGGGGTGTTTAACGGTTTCCCCTGCTTCTAGCTCGCGCTCTTCAAACCATGGAAAGTTACCCAGCATCCTCTGAACAAAAGCAGCAGATTCTTATCTGAGGACACTCTTAGAAATCTCAAACAAACAAACAGCAACCGAACGTGTAACGGTGACCTAATTACTTATCAGAGAACAGTGACTTCAGCCGTGACCTCTGAACTAGGGACGTCCCGAACACATTTTGGGAATGTTATCTAAAATCCGAGTTCTTTAATATTTATCCTGACTCACTATTAATTCCCAAGTTGTTTCACACACACACACACACACACACATGCACACGTGCATTTATATCACAGTGGGGCCCCACCATTAACTTACATGCTAAACAATACATTCTCTCCTTACTATAACCCGAAGCATCAAAATATTTCCCTTCCCCACCCCCTTTACTCTAACATTAACAAAAACTCAGTTATAACCTCTGCCTTACAATTACAGTTTTGTACAGTTTGTCTCTCAAAAAGATCTTCAAAGTTGGGCCCTAGTCAAAGATAACGGAGCCCCCACATTGTGCTAAAAACTAGCATGCTGGGCCCAACTTTGTGCTAAATGCAGGAACACACACACACACACACACTGTATATGTTTGCGTTAATTATTACTGTAGATTAATTACTCAAGCAAAGACGTATAGAACACTTTCCACTGTGATTGACCAAACCGTTTCAACCAATCACTCTAACCTGGTTCCAAGATCCCAAGGCCCCGCCCCTTTTAGAAGCAGCGCCGACCAGGATTTAATGTAAATGAATGAAACAATTTCTTTCCAAGTTTCAAATAGATAGACACAGACTTTTTTGATTAGATGCGACACCCACGCCACCCACATTCTGATTTAAAACGGCTGCAGGAAGTGCAGTGCTTCATAAAAGATAAAAAAAAAAAACTCTCCAAAATCTCCAATCTGCCAACTGCACACATCCCTAAAGTTTAATCTCAATTTTCCGGCTGAACGATCCATTGATCAGGGTGGACTCGGGTAATGCGTTTGGTTTTCAGCTATGCAATGTTGAAATTCTTGAGTAAAGGTTCAAAAACAAGAAGAATTTTAGAGGTCAAAAGTCAAAAAGTAAAAAAAAAAATCTATTTTGTAGAGTAATAACTTTGCATATTTACAATGAGTAAAAGGCTGCATTTAGAATTTACATCATTACTCTTATTATGTTTCTTTAATGCAAATGCGGAAAAGTGAAATGATGACTTACTCAGGTTCATTTATCCATTGTTTTAATATTTTAATTGTTTAAATGTTTTCTTTTCTTTAATAATCATGATTTAACATTATTCATGGTTTTTCCGAGAAATCCAATCACCTGCTCGATGAAAATCTGACAGGTGTCTGACCGGGTCAGTGGAGCACTTCTCTTTCCAAACAGTAGAGGGCGTTCAAGAGACAAAATTTCCATCAAATAAACGACTTATTTAAAAATAAACATAATTTGCTGTATGTGCTGAGTAGTTTCCCTCTCATATCCAAATATATTTATTTACAAAAAATCGTGGCCAAATTCACCTCGGTGATCAAAGTACTGGTCATGTTTGAGAGTTTTATAAAAATAATTTACCACATATATTATGTGAGTTACCACCGTATACACAATTTTTTTTTGTATTTTTTTAACCATCAATAGTTTGAAGAGCTGCCGAATTTAGCAGCGATCAAACCGCGAAACGGTGTTTGATATAAACTGATAAGGAGTCTAATCGATTACCGAGCTGCTCTGATAGATCCGTTTCTCTGAGTCAGACGGCCGCTTGTGTCCGTGTCCGCGCTGAAGATGGAGGAGGAAGCAGGCGGAGGGCATCACCATCGGCGCGTCTCCATCGCCCTGCAGTGGACACGCTCTTCAGTCGCGCTTCAGAACTCACAGTCACGCAAGATACAGTCGTGTCGTCACGAGCAGCGGTGAAGGTAAATCACTATAGGACTAGTCGAGAGGTTTAACGGTTTGAATGATAATGACGGTTGAATGTTGGTGGCATCTATACGTCTGCGGGGCTTAAGGTTTAATTCGGGACGCGTATTGCCCCCCGAACCGGAGCAGCGCCCCCACGGGTGTGTGTGTGTGCGCGCGCGCTCCAGCGTGAAGACGCCGCTAAAGTTGATTCATAAGTTACATGGAGTGTCCTAAACGTCACGCGGCAGAAAAAGAAAACACGGAAACCATGGCAACAGGTCGATGCTTTATTACTCGATCGTGACACTTGTGCCATTATCACCTGAATAGTTAAATACCGCCTCGGATCACTTGTTGCGGTGCGTGGATGTCATCCAGCAGGTCATATATAATTCACAATTCTTGCGGGTTTATGTATATGTCTGTGTTTCCCGGCGTTTTGGCGAATTTCCGGGGTTTTTTTTTTGCGCGTGGCGAGTTCACAACGATCGATTCGTTTTTATAAATTCTACATGAGCTTAAGATTATATTTCATTTTTGATTTGATTAGAAACATGTTTGATGTACATTTGCCCTCAGACCTTATGGATTGCTTGGCTTTCTCACAAACCTTCACAATCCTGCTCCAAATTAAGTCATCCTTACAAACCAAATGGCTAACCAACTCATTAACTATATCCTAGTAATTGACATAACTAACTAAAACAAATGACTCAATTAACAAACTGAATGCTTAACTGTTTAGCTAACCAATTAATCCACTTGCCAACAAACTAACTTACTAATCCACTAACTAAATTTTCAACAGAATAGAATAGAAAGCCTTTACTGTCACGGTGCACATGTTATACATACATAAAATATACCTTAACCTTGCCAGCAGAGGCTGAAGTTGTGTGTCAGAACAAAATAACTAACTGGTTGGGGTAGTTTGTTTGTTGCAACCCAATTGACCAAATCATCAACTAACTAACTAACTAACTAACTAACTTACACACACACACACACACACACACACACACACACACACACACACACACACACACACTCACTCACTCACTCACTCACTCGACCACCCACCCACCCACCCACCCACCCACCCACCAACCAACCAACAAACTAACCATCCAACCAACTAACTAAGTTCTTATTCAACTAAACTAAAAAGGCCATTTAGCACTTGTTCACTAACCAACAAACTATTTGTTAGCTGCCCAAGAAATGTACTAACTTACCAATTCATTGATTGGCTACAAACTAACTAATTAACTAACTAACTAACTAACTAGCGAACTAACTGACTAACTAACTAACTAACTAACTTACTTACTTAATAAAACTAACCAACCAACCAACTATTCCCTATTCAAACTCCAAACATTGTTGTATCCCTTTCCTCTACTACTGAAGTAGTAGATGTTCATCGTTCAGTAGTTGTATTTGCTCTTTGAAACGCCACATTAAAATGTCCTGGCCATGTGGAGTTTTCGTGGAGTTAAAACTATAACAATAAAGTGATCGACTGTGTGGCACGGGGCGCGCGCGCACGCACACACACACACACACACACACACACACACACACACACACACACACACACACACGCCGCCCGCAGACAGGTGGAAGGCTCGGGCTCGGTGCCTGTTGTAGGCAGTTCCCATCATTTCCTTATTTATGGCTTAATTCCCTTGGAACCGGTGGATCCAGTCGAATAGTTCCGCGCGCTCCAGCCCGACATCGATTGACCCAGGTGTTAAACAGGCGCGGGTTTCACTTCACCGTGTCAGAGCAGTTTCAGGTCGGAGGCAGAAATCTAATAGTCGGGGGAAAACGTCTTTAGACGCGTGTGAAATGGAAAAGCTGACGAGCGCAGAGGAAGTCACCAAACCGCGCAAAGCCAGCGCGCCTCCCGCTTCCTAACCCGCTGTGTGTGTCTGCGCCTCGAGCTCGTCCCCGTGTGTGACCCACGCCGACATGACCTTCATCACCGGACACCTCCGCGCGAAACTCTGACCAGCTCGGCCGCGGAACACTCTTTACGCGCGGCTCTTGCGCTTTCGCAGGGGGCGCGAGATCCGAAAACAAGGTAAAACGGGGTTTTTTTTCCACGACCACCTGTAGCTTCTGCTCGAGTTTATCACTGGGGGAAATCTTCAATCTTCTTGAAGTCAATTGGAGATTTTCTTCAAGACTGTTTTGACAGGCGGCTCGTATGAGTAGTCATATTTTGCTTGGTTATGTTAAGATGTTTAATAGTTTTAGTGTGTTACTGTATGCTGGCTTTTTGATGGACTTGCTTGGATTTTGTGCATTGCTGTCGAATCAGACTTTATACCAGAAGAGCGGAAATAAGAAAGCTATTTCACATTTGTGGCAGTTATTAACTAGGATGTTGTTCTAACTCTTTTTGGTGGTGTGATCTTAAGCAACCACTGATTAATATTTATAATTAATTACAAAAATAGAAAGAAAGAGAAACCGCGGGAGAAGGCATTTTGCGAGCATGTGCATCAAAAAAAGGCCATTGAGACCCCAATAATTGTGCAGAAAGGCCACTGGTCAATGTTTATTTTTTATTTATTTACACTATATGAATGGACAGTTTAATTCTTTAATTTACTCCATACTTATTTTTTCCAACGTATATTTTGTCAATACACATGGAACACTTCAGGATTTAGGAGACATACTCCATTTGCATTTTTTGTTTGGGGCTTTAAAGCAAAGTATAAATCATCAGATCTTAAATCAAGAATAGAAAATACGGCCAGATCCAGTCACTGACGCACACGACACTTTCACCACTGCTAGGTTTCACTAATGAAGCTAAACTTATGATTTGTCTGCTTTATATACGTATATATGTGTCGTAATTGTTAGGACGTTGCAGTTTGTCAAAGTAAGTTTGTCTCACTGTAAGTTGAGAATTAAAATTACTGCAACCAGGGGCCAGTGTCTCTCGTAAAGCGTGTGTGTCTGCTTCCAATTCAATGATTTCATTTAATATTTTTATTTGAAGCTTTGTGAATTTTTAAATATTACCATTAATCGACTATTGTTTTATAAGTGTATATAATTCATTTCGGTTCAGAGTAGGAAAAGTACGTTATTTTGCTAAATTCTTGTTTTTATCAGTTTGCTGGATTGTTATTCTTGTCAGAGCGAGCACTTTATAAGAGATTTTTCTGTGTTTAATGAGTCTTTGCTTATTGCCTAATTCAGCATTATGGAACATACCGGGGCTAAAGGTCATCGAGGAAAATAATATTCTGAGATGCCGTTGTTTGTTTCCTTCATTTTAACCTCACTTTATTTTTAATCGCCTCGCTTAATATTGACTTAATGGATCTAGTCGCTGTGTGTTTCAATCAGACTCAAAATTTACAGAAATATTAATCGCCATTTGAATTTAAACGAGCTGTTGTGTTCGTGAATAATTCAGAGATGTGAACATTAAAGTGTCCAGGTTTCTCTTGAGCTTGTCGCCTTGTAGGTGAAAGTGAATTTACGGAACTCGTTCAGGACTTTTACGCCTGCGTGTGCTGCCATGTTTGCTTTTTTTGACACGAGCAGCACAAAAACGCTGCCGTTGCTTCAGAAAAAATAAAAATCGATATAGTTTAGAGTTAAAAATATTTAGTTTTACTTTACAAAATACTTGAGATTTACTGACTCATATTTTAAGCTCCTAAATGTTTAATTCACAATATTAATCTAGATACAGAACTTGTGCAATAAACTTATTTCGTGTTTGATTTGTATTCATTTACTGTGTGTACGTGTGTCTGTGTGTGTGTACTCCAGATTCTAAACTGCTGTTGACAAATGTTTTTGTACATTTTCTCTGAAAAAATCTAACATCATTTTTTTCCCCTTTCTAGTTCGACCCCCTGAACATGGAAGAATCGAATGGTTTTATTGCAAGTAAGTAGCATTTAAAAGTTGACTTTCTCACACCCCTGTTTAAAAAAAGAAAGGTTAAATCCTTTAATCTGAAATCAAGATTGAACTCCACTCCAGCTTGAACTATGAAACTCGCTCTTAAGTTTTCAAGAAACCTTAAACTTCTTCGAGGACCCTCTGACAACATGTTTTTTTCAAACTAGAGATGCGTTTTCATGTTCAGTTTGTGATTTTTAGTAGGATTTCTACCTGCTGCAGCTAATCGTGATTTCAATTCTGCAAGCACACGTTCTATGGTGAGCAGGCCGCTGTGAGAAGTCTTTTAAAAGCAAAACGCTTCAACTCTTGGCTCCCTTTGAGATTTGTTATCAGGACAGGCCTTCGGTACCAGGTGCTCAGTGGAACCTTCAAGCCCGATAACTCCCCCAGCAGATTCCCTCAGATGGAACATGACGATAAAAAATGGTCTTCTAAGTTCCTGCAGGTGTCTTGGAAAATGAAAAAAAAAAGGTTATAGTTCAACCAGGACGTTGGGAGATGTTTTCCATGATTGTTGAAAGCAGGAGCTGAGAAGGATGGTGTCATTTGAGACGCTTCTTCATTAGAACCAGTTGTGTTCATACAGGTTTTGGTTTTAACAGATGCATCTGGGTTACGGTGGTCCTCACACAACCTGCTTTGTTTTTCAAAAGACTCAAGTCCAACGCGAATCACGGGGCGATACTTGAGTTTTTCTGCGATTGACATGCTAATAAGTCCTCGTCCACTTAGCATGGCTTTTTCAAGCGGAGCAGGTGGCGGAGAAGACCGAGTGGGAATGTGTTTTGTGTTTGATGTGGAAGGATGGTTTGGAGGTGTGTGGATGGACAGGATAAACCAGATTCAGGCTCGACTTAAGCGTCTGCAACATGCTGCGACCAATCGCGCTCTTTCTGAAGTGAACTGATCCTGTCAAAAGCCACTGTTTTTTTTTGCTTTTTTTTTTTCCTAGAACAGCTTATCTATCCTTTACGCTCCGCCTCAGCTACTGGAATACGGCCGTCGGCAACCGTGACGCACAAATCAGTTCAGTGTGCTGTCAGTCATTCCGTTCAGTGCAATAATCTGCGTGGAATCGCAATTCGATTTAAAACCACAACCTCTTCAATCTGCTTACGGAGAATTACACTCGAATCAACGCAAAGTACAGAATAAGCGTATCGTACTTATTGTCAGCTGTCATAGGCGATGATGAGGATGGCAGCTTTAGAAAATAAATAAACGTATATACACATTTATTTGCGTGTTTGCACAGTTTATTATATAATAACTTTATTTCTTTATTATTTAATAACGCTTTACTTCTACATAACAACATCTATTACTTTAAATCCTGATGTGACATGAAAAATAACTGATCCATGTTTATGTATGGTCATTTATTATTATTATTTTCCATGTAATCATTATTTTTATTTATTTAAATATTTTTTAATGATAAATGATAGCTGTGTATGTGTTTTTTTTTTTGTCCAGTCATTAGCATCCCTAGTTCTTACAATGCAGTTATCACCAAATCACCTGTTGATATTCCGTCCTTACTTCTCTCCTTTCCATTGTTCAAGTTGGAATTTCGAGCAACATCATGTTTGATCGCCTTTTCCCGTTCGCTAATGATGGCGTGGAACAGTCTGATGTGCAGTTTACGGTCTCTGGTTGAGTGAACCAGGATCGGATTCTGACTCAGCAGACCTGCAGTCACTCCTGTAGTCACCAAAGACCCACAGATTTTCAGCTTGCATCATTACACGGGGGCAGATGGAAGCTTTGTTAGCATCAGCCCGACGCCGTGGGTCACCAGACAAGCTCGTCTGTAACGTGTGGGAATGTCGGTGTGAATCGACAAGTTCAACAGTAGCGTCAATGGTTCCTCACTTTTGGACAGATCTGAAGATGGCAGATCATGAATATGAGCGGTGCTATCAAACTTGGACAATAGTCCGTTTGATATTTCATGCTTTTGTAAAGTGCTTCATGGGACATTCAAAGTCGTACGAGAATCGGCTAAAAATTCATGAAGAAAACTCCATCACATCTAGACGTCCTGAGTAATCTAGACTTCTGATTGGAGGAGAGACGTGTCCTCTGGAGCATCAGGACGGCGTCTCTCTGGACCGTTGGAAAGATTTGGTGTTGTTCTGTGTCTGAGAGTCGTTTCTCAGATGGTTTTTCATCCATTTCTCTCCGTCAGAGAGTTTTGTTTCACTAGCCACTTCTTTTTTTCACACATTTTGGACTGTTTCTGAGTGTGAAAAACTTTGAAGTTGAATTAAACATCTCTGGGGTGAAGTCGTGCAGGAACTCAAAAAAAAAAAAAACGGTGGGCTGACATTTTTAAACCCTACAATTTTGAATCCAATGAAATGGGACTTCGCCCGAGCTTGTACAGTGTGAGTCGGAGCAAATAATACACACTTGCCCAGATCTTTTTGCAGAAAAGCTCAGGCGAACTCAGAGGCCATCACACTCTGGACGTCTGTTATGGAAAATCCTCGTGGCAGCCATCGATCACGCTGGAGTGGCTGCTTGTTTCCTGTTGCCAGGGGACGGCGGGTTACCTGAGATTTTCCTCAACCCCTGCACCGTAACCGGACACGGGCTTCGGGATTGTGTCATTGGCTGTGTCTCCCTGCTTTGCTCTTTCTGTCAGACTGACGGCTGACAGCGCAGATGTCGGGCTGATAATTCAGTGTCTGATTTCAGACTCCGGCTTCATTCATAAATCTGCAGAAATCGATTTAGATGATCTGAGACGGACATTGATATAGTATTGGAAGCTTCTGGAGAACTCGCTCGTCTACCAAACCAACCTGTTTGAAGCAGGGAGTGTGTGGTTTTTTTTGGCTGTGATTAGAGATACAACAACCAGCTTAATGTGACATCCACGGTACTTTCCAGTCCGGAAAGTGGAGTTCAGGGAAGGAGCGAGGCCGTGACGCCGCCCTTGGCAGTTGCTTATGCATAATGCAAACATTAAGAGTTGTCATTAACGGCGTTGACTGTTTGGCTCTGAAGGGGTCAGGTTGTAATGGGATCAGAGAGTAGGAATCGCTCTCCTCTGAGTGGACACGTATTATTTCCCAAAGTCGCTGCGCGGCGGGTGCAGAGAGACGAGGAAATCCAATCTGAATCTTGAGGATGTGGCTGAAAGCTTAACAGGCTCTGCCCACCTGAGATGATGCCACTCCGGCTCTCACCAGTGTTGAGCTGGTCAGTGACCCCGGAGAAGTTTCAGCTCGGGTGACAGCAACCAGTTCGTTTATACACCACTAATTATGTTCACTCAGTTCCTCCTGTTTTTCGCAATTCCGTGAATGGTGAATTTAAGGCCAGAGCAAAAAAAATAAATAAATAAAAAATGCTGCATTTTTTGCATTGTGGCAAAACTTGTCATTTAATTACAAATAAATAGCTGAAAAAATATAATTTTTAAAATTTTCAATTGTTAATTTAGTGCTATTAAAATTAAAAATTACTATATTTCCATTTTAAAACCCCTTCTAATTTATGTGATGTACATTTAAGACTTGATGTGATGTATGAACTATTGGGATGGCAAGATTTTTTTTTTTTTGTATTATTCTTGATTACTTTGGTTATCTTTTAGCAAAATCAATGAATCTTTGTCATAGTCATTTCAGCTAAATTAAATATCTTCGGTGCAAAATGACTTGAGGAAAGATTTGTTCCCTTTGCTCTGTCTCTTCATTTAGTGCGATTGACTGAAAATTAATACATTTTTAACTTGCAGATAATTTGCATTTTAGCAACTAGCTCACAGAGAATAAGTCAAATGAGGAACAATACCTTTGGGACGTAAAAGAGCATTTCTTCAGCTCAAATACGTTTAATTTCATAAAATCTCATTATAGTTTTAAAGGTAATGATCTTGGTATCAGTAGGAGTAAATCTGGCTTTTTAAAAAGTCTAAAATTGTCTAAAAGAATCTACATAAACAGTAGTTTTTTTTGTGATTTGGATGATTATTGTGAATTTGACGTATGATGCAATAACATTGACATCCAACATTTCAGAAAAATGTGAAATTGCCAAAAATCACCATCACATCACAATTACCGCCGCCAATTTTTCGCAAAAATGACGAATAACGTGAATTTCAGGGACAGTTTAACTGTTAAAAGTAGAGCCTTACTCAATGTGATTTTTGTGAATTTTGTGAATCATTGTGTTGTTTCTTATTTCTGTTTCTCATATTTTTACAAGTGATTTTACCGCTCAAATTCACGTTTTTCCACCTTCCAGATTTTCATTTGCTGCGGCGTGAAGTGTGTGAGAAGTTGATTTACGGCTTAAACGTCTAAAACAATGCGCTGTGGGGTTGGTTTCCATATACCGCGGAAATCTTGTTTGTTGTGGGAGACCTTGGAATGTAACTACAGCGATAAATGAAGAGGGGGGGGATTACTTTTCCTAAGTGTGTGTGTGTTTGTGTGTGTGCCTGTTCCTATACACACATTTATATGCACACAAATGTGCCTGTGTGTATAACAGCCTTATATATATAGAAAATATGCAGATTGATAAAAATACAGGTGGGCTTTAATATAAAATGTCACATTTTATACGCACACCTGTAACGTGTGTGTGTGTGTGTGTGTGTGTGTGTGTGTGTGTGTTTTGAGTGCCGTGCCGCATTGCTTTTGTAAGAGAAGAATTCCTTGAACCTTTCAACTGCCTGCATAGATCTGTTTTCGGTGCTGCATTCAAGCACAATAACTGTGCTGCCTGGAGCAAGACGATGTCCTCAGTGCACTTGTTTCTGTCTGTCTCCTAGGCAACGGCGACTGCTCTCCCAGGAAGGAGAACTCGAGAATGCTGGTGGACCTGTCGACCAGCACGGCCAATGGCCAGCATTCCCAAAGCCCTCGTTCCCCTGCCGGTGAGTCGCTTTACTCCACACGTCTGAGGATCAAGACCTTTCCATCAGGTCCATCGATTAGATCTGTAGTCGAAAGCTTCCTTCTGAGGAACATGATTCAGTTTTAGACCATCGGTGTCATGTTTGATACCAAATGCCAAGGTTTAAGGTGGGAAATCCACAGCTTTTTGCTTTCTTCCAAATTGAGTCTTCCGAATAAATTGTAGAAATATTCAGACGTAGATTTTTCAACGATTCTTAGATTGTTATGTAGTTCAAAAGAACAAGTGATGGAATTAAGTGTCCAGTCATGGTGATTCAGCTCCTGGCACAAATCAACTGTTCCCGATGAATGTGTTGTTGCATTCCTGCGCTGTTGTTCAACGTCTTCTTCTTTAGTGAAGGAGTGAAGTACTTGTTTATCGATTTAGAATGGTAGTTTATCAAAGCCTTCTTTCCATTGCAATCGGTCTGAAAAAGAGAAATGAGTAAGCGTCTGCTCACGATACAACAGCCGGACTTATTTCTCACAGCGGTGACGAGAAAAAAAAAAAGAAATGAGGTTGCAGTTATACACGTGATGTGACGGGATAGGAAGAGTTTGTAGCATCGCCTTTCCTCGAAGTCGCTGTGTGGTCAGCCCAGAGCGCTACGCAGAAAAGGGAAGCACTTTGTGGCTGAAGGATGGATGAGAAAATCCTAGAATGAGGCTTGAAGATGATCTTTTGCAACCGATGTTGAGAAACATACTGTTGAGAAAGAGCCCAGAATTTCTTTATTTACTGTATATAAGAATGCACAAAAGATATGACAAGTCAACAGTATCTTTTTTTTTTTTTTTGCTTAGTGTTAGCAACGACAAAGCTGAGTTTGTACTGTGAGTCGATTATGAGGAAGTATCTGCTACTGTAAATGCATACAAGTGATACTTTCAAATGTGCACTGTAAAAATGTTCTTAGTGTACAAATCATTTTAATATGGCTATTGTGTATTTCACTAAACTATAAAATAGCTTCACAGGATCAAGGGCAGGTGTCGGCAATGATTCAAAATAGTAAAATACGGTATTGTATTGTAAAAATGAATTCACTGTAAACGTGACGACTGTAAACTAAATATATGGTGTTTGTTTCTTTGCCACAAGCATTTTATTATAAGTAGAACAAACACGAAAACATACAGTAATTCAATAATATTACAATGAAGCTTTCAGTCATTTCACTGTATGACTACTGTAAAAAAACTGTAAACAACTGGTTTTACTGTTGCTAGCACTTTCTGGTAACTAAATAAAACACAAAAAAATTCCAGAATTCAACAATACACTAATGAAGCGTAAAATAATTTTACTTAAATTGTTACTTGATGAAAAAGTGCTGACGTCTGTTGCTAGCACTTACTGTGAGTACAACAAAAACAGATACTTAGCATATCTGTAACATACTGTAATTTATTAATACAGAAATGAGCTTAACTATCAACATAAGCAGCTGACATATCGTACTGTCAATTACCATTAGAAAGTGATGTTATCTCTGAATTAAGCTCTTTACTGTAATAAGAACAAACACAGAAGCTTATTGTAATCCAACAATACAGTAAGAAATTGTATAAGTAATGAAATGTAAGTCGCTTTTGGGTTAAAAAATGACTGTAAAGTAAAGTAATGAGTTGTAAAATTGTGACCTCTGTAAAATTACTGAAGTTCTGGTGTTGAACTGTAAAATGTAACTGTAGTTGTGCTGCAAAATTTCTTCTCAATATTAGAAAAAGTGTCTGAATTATTTTTTAGTGAAATAAATAAAAAACTTTATTACCTAAATAAAATACATAAGGTTAGAGTTGAAAGGGTTAAAATTCCCTTTTGGCCATTGGAAGCACAAAAAAAAGCTAAAACTCTTCAATATATCACACTGTCAGTCAGAACAAAGCATGTAGGTTCCATTCCCAAAAAAGTTAAATCTACGACTGAAATCACCGACGTGGAGCTTTAGCTTCGAGTGGCCATTTTTAACACCAGTGCTGGTTTACTTCTTGCTTTTCTCGCCGGCGTCATGGGAGAGTGTTGGCCACTGGCTTTAATGAATGTTTCCCCACTAGTGTGTTTTGTTCTCATTCATCTTCTTTGATCAGTGGATGATGAGAACGCTAAAAGATTCTGTATGTTGTCCCGGCAACCGTCTGAAGTTCGCTCGGCTGCTGCCGACGTAGACGCTTCATAAGGCGAACGAACGCCCGAGTTAAAACACAAGCAGCGATGGACTCTGCTGAGAGGATTCTGGAAGAGACGTTCATCTGCTCAGAGTGAGGTAAAGCTTTTTAACTTCTACCTCTCCGTGCTGTTGAAAGGCGCTTGGAGGATTGTGTGTTTCCTCAATCTCTTGGGCGATGTTGTGTAAGCGCTTGTGTGAGATTCGGCCAGTGACGTGAAGGCCACCCTACGACACTTCTACAACTTTGTGTTAATGGATTGACTTGCTTTGTTTGATTGTAATACTGGTTTACAGTACATTTACAGTACATACAGACTTGGGATTTTAGCACAATTTCTGTGTTTAGCAGTTCATATGCTGATTATTAACATGGCAAACACAAATGGAACGCTGATCTGGAGTCAGGATTTTGTGTCGCCTCAGTGTGGGCGTTTCCCATCACGTGCCAAACGCACCAATGACAAAACACGCTTAAATGTATGCTTACGTGATGTCGTTATAACTTGTCTAGTGAGTAATGTATTTTGTCTGCTTATTAATTATACAGTGCCATCAAGAAGTGGAGCTTAACATGTATCGTGTTTTAAGTGGGGACTAAACATGATAAAGAAATGTTGTACCAGGTTTTTGTTATTTCTCATTTTATACATTTTTATTATTTTATGGAGAAATTCTTTTTGTTCTAGTAACATTTTATTAGTTGTGCAGAAATGCAGGAACATTTCTGTATTCTCAGGGCCTGGTAACATTCTGTGATGTCATCATATTGTGCTAAAATATTAAGACAAAAGAACAGGAAATTATCCGCGTCACCAATGGAGAAATAAATAAACCTTAAAAAAAAAGTGAAATTCTATTCAAATTGTGCACAGTATTTTAATAATAGGTGTGTTAAACAAGTCAATGTTAAGTAAAATGTAGTCATTTTAGTGACCAAAAAGACCATGTGATATCCACGATCTATATATTGCACATTAAGAATTAGGAATATATTTCTGTAAAGGCACTTATTTCACAATAATATTTTTTTTCTTACCATGTGGTTACATCTGAAAGATTGTATTTATTATTTTACATGAGAATCGAACCAACAAAACCTGGATGCTTTGCTATATGAAACTACTTATAACGTATCCTTATTTGAGAAAAACAGCAACATCTGTTTCAAAGCAGTTTCAACTACAGGATTGTGAAAATATTCCTGAAATCTCTTAGAGTAAAATTTCTTTTTTTTTTTATATACATTTATTTTTTTTGTTGGTGTATTTCTCAATGTGGATTAGAACGCGTTAACACGTTCCTCTCGCAAAACTAGGCTCGCCTAAATAGTTGGTGAAGGATTCTGCCAGCAACACTAGCCAACGACTCCTCTGTAATTGCCTTTTTCGGTAATTCTAACATACTGCCAGTCAAATCCAGGAAGCAGCAGAACGTTTTGCCCGAGGGACGCGCCTCACCTGGACGGGAAGGACTCTGGCTTCTTAGTTTTAAGTTGTCGCTCTGAGATTAAACCGGCGGTAAAATCACAAACAGGTTGGTCTGGATGACACAGGCGTCTGGTTTTCCATGAGAGGAGAACATGGTAGTGACGGAAATCCCGCGTGTTTACGTGTTGTCGGGTGTTTACTCGGCCCTCGGCTTGTCTATTTTTGAGCCTGTGGGGGTGGTGGTCTCCTGGGGGGCTCGACATGAAGAGTCCCACTCGGTCCAGACCCGACCACTGGCCCACCTCCTCCACTCTGTCTCCCACTGTCAGTCATGTAGAACTGTTTGCCTCTCCACCCTAGAGACCACAGCTGCTTTACCGCCTTTCTATTCTGTTTTTTTTTATTTGCTATAATTCAGAGTGTGTTCTCATGCTGGGGTACGGATTTCTTGGTCACTCTGCTGTCATAGTAACTAGGAAATTCAAAAGAATATTGTCAGAGTCTTTATTAATTTCCACTTTAGTTCCCTGGCAGGAAAGTAAAAGCTGCTTTGGTGGTGGCTGAAAGTCTTTTGTGATTTGTGCGGATTTTATTTTGCAGTATTTACACCAGACATGTGTAAGACGTCTTCCTGTAAAGAGGAGCTGGGGTTTGCAACAACACGTGTCGGGGGTTCGATTCCCAAGGGAGGCGAGACGTTATAATGCAAAATTGTAACTTTGAATGATTATGAATGTCCAAGAAAATAAACACAAGAACTTAAACAAATGGAACTTGACAAGTTTGACGGAAATTCAAATAAATGTTGCCATTTTAAGACATTTTTTAGTAATAAAGTATTAGTAACAATAGTAATAATTAGACAGTATTGAAATCACATGGTTTTTCCTGGAGTTTTTTTTTATTTCCAAGATGTTTGAATTTTTTTGTTTAACTATAAAAAAAATTATTTACCGGTACATTTAAAACTGATTCTACATCAGGAATTATTTTTTGAAGAATTCTTTATCTGTTATTACCTAGTTAGTTCATGAATTAGTTATCTTGTCAACTACAAGCTAGAAAATAAATAACTTCCCATTGGATGTGTGTGTGTGTGTGTGTGTGTGTGTGTGTGTGTGTGTGTGTGTGTGTGTGTGTGTGTTTGTAATTTATCAATCAAATCAGCAGTATTTCCCACAGTACATGAATTCAAACACATTTCAACCTTTATGTCAATAATTTTGTATTAAAACATGAAAAAGAAATAGACAATTGCTTAAGGACTAAGCAGATTCATGGTTTCTTTGGGATTAAAACCCATCGCCTCAGGTGGTCCAAACACAGTTGATTGCTGGATAGCTTGAAAGCTAACGTGCTAACTCACATGCCATCGTGATTGACCCTCTGTCCTCCAATCACATTCACCCGGTTCTTTATTCGAACACGACAAATTACATTTTTACATGCTTCAGCTGGAATGGAACCCACACCCTTCAGTGTTGCTGACACTAAGCTCCACAGAGACAAAGCCTGAAGGTTCACGTGTCTCTTATCTACTCATGTAAAACACCAATGTTTCCTTACAGTACGTGCAATCAAACAAGAGGAAGGAGCCGAGGAGGAGGCGGAGAGCAGGCCCGGCGTTCCTGATGAGGCGGGGCACAGTGGCGAGGAAGAGTCTGGATTGGAGGAACCCATGATTGACAGTCCAAACAACCTACAAGAGGCCGGGCCAGGAACAGAAGTGCAGCATGAAACAGGGATAAGACTGCCAAACGGTAAATATAATGGTAAATATGGAACAATTCCTTATTTTTATTATGCAAAAGCTATATGAATAGTTTACAAAATGCACACACACACACACACACATTTTATACTACATATTGAATTGAGTGTTTTTTACATTGAGTGAGTCAGAATATGTTCTGTTTATTAATATTGTATAATTTTATATACCGGTAGTTTAATATTTTACAATAATGTACAAATATCATTTATATTATTATAACAACTTAAAATGATTCAATATTTTATATTAATGTACACATATATATATTTTTTTATTATAACAAACCAGTTGAAATGCATTTTGATGTTTTTAAAATGCAATTTTAATCATGACTATTATTATTATTGTTATCTTTCTAAACACTGTTTACAGTCATATAAAATATATTATATATTAACTATTTTATTAGACACTTATAAAAACAGTTCAAATGTGTGAACCGGTCAATTCGCTAGATTAGCAATTAATGAATTTGACATAAATCACAACTAAACTTTTGCTGTCTTCTCATCCAAAAAGCACAAAGCATTTCGTGAGCGCGGCTCATCACTCAAACGTTCTTCCTCTTTCAGCGTTAGAAGGGTGTGGAGAGGGTTTCTGTGAGGTACAAAGACAATAGTTAAAACTAGGAGTTATTCTCAGGAAAAACATCCCAGGAATCTTCCTCAACCTGTTCCCGAGCCCTGGGCTGGAGCTGATACTGACAGATGACGCCTTCACACCAAAGCATCACATTTAACTTTTTCCAGTTCTTTTAATCTCCACGGACATTGAGAACATGTTTGACTTACTGAGTCACGGCATGTAAAGCAGCTCAGAACAAGATGACGGGAATTAAGAAGTGTTGATCTGAGGTGTGTGCGCGAGAGTCATGGATAAATTTAGAGCTCGCGCTGCTGCTTGAACGTCTGATTAAGATGATTCGTTCACTATAATTTGCTAGAAAATAAAAAAACAAATAATCCTAAAATAGGATGAGTTGTTTCATGGCTATGAATTGGAACCAAAGAATTTTTGTTTGGAATGATGAGCTTGGCTGTTCGTCTACACACATTGTAACTGGAAATTGTAGTTGATGTGGCAAAAAAATAATAATGTGTGTCATAAATGGATGGATGGACGGACGGACGGATAGATAGATGAAATTTAAATCTGTTAGATAGATAGATAGATAGAAAGATAGATAGATAGATAGATAGAGATAGATAGATAGATAGATAGATAATATCTAAGAATTGCATTAAAAATGTGTAAAAAATGTAGTTACAATTTAAATTTAATGTCATTTAATGTCTCTGATCAAAATAACAGATAGAAGAGAGATAGATCGGTAGATAGGTAGAGAGATAAAATGTAATTCTGTTCTCAAATTTGGCTTTGTTTTGTTGCATTGGAATGTCTTTATTTGTTTTAATACATAAGTTAATATCTAAGATTTGCATTAAAAATGGGTAAAAAAAATGTAGCTGCAATTCAAATTAAACAATTATTGTCTCTGATCAAAATCACTGATATTGAAGTCATCCAAAGGAAAAAAAAAACCATTAGCACAGGTTTGTAATAGTCTGAGGTGTTTTGCGTGTTGTGCACCATGAACCTGTCGAAGGCTGTAATTTAGTGTAGTGGTTAATGGCACTGTTGTCTTCTCTCCGTCAGGTGACAGGCCTTTCCAGTGTAACCAGTGCGGAGTGTCCTTCACCCAGAAGGGGAACCTGCTGAGACACATCAAGCTGCACACGGGAGAGAAGCCCTTCAAATGCCCGTTCTGCAGCTACGCCTGCCGCCGCCGTGACGCGCTGACCGGGCATCTGCGCACACATTCAGGTCAGGCCTCCGTTGGCATCGGCATGGCCTCCATATTTACGTGTTTAGTCCATCGCTCCACGAAGCCGATCAAGACATGAAAGAAAAAACTGGCTTGTTTTGAAGAATTTGAAGTACAAAACTAAGAAGTGAATTGAGACAAAAACACGATGTGATAGCTGTTATTTACCGGCTCTGTAGCTTTAGCATCGGCTGCTAAATAACGCAACAGTCGAATGCGTCCGAGTGAGACGGGTGGGAAAACTAAAACCAAAGAAAGGAATTAACCGGTAAAATTAATAGTGAATGGGAAATGGTAGATGTACTACAGAAACAAAACGTGAGAATACCAGTATCATCTGCTCAAAAAAGACTTGATGCCCAATTAGATTTTATTTTACCTTCCTGCATTTTTCAGATGTTTTTTCCCAAGACCAACTTTACGATCCTTTGCATTGAAATAACTTCCTGCTTTTCGAAACACTTCGACAAACCGACCAATCAAAATAAGGTGGTACTAGTAATCTATCCGTTCATTTTTCACCGCTTACTCCCTTTCTGGTTCTCGAGGAGGTTGGCGGATTAGTGGTCAGCAATTTGCAGAGCTAGACACACACATTCACACTCTCACTCCAAATTCCTCCATTGAATCATCGCAAAGGACACGTAAATACAGAACGTTGAAGAACAATAATTTTTGTGTGTGTTCCGGGACAAACTGCAAAAGTTGACAAAAATTCGAACCAGTTTTTTAAAGCACTACAGTTTCATTGGCGAGCTGAGACAGACAAGAAGGGAAAGCCGGAGAGGCCTGTCACGCTAATCGTGTTTGCTGCAGTTCTCATTTCCTGTTTTGCAGCTCTAATCAGAGCACCAGGACGGCCGCGTGTTTTTCAGCTAGGCAGGTGTTGCCTTCAAAGTTCTGTTTTGGTGAACCAAATCAGCGATATTCGTTTTTTTTACTAGAATTTTGATTTCAGTCTCAGATCAGGGTTGCTTTCCTACGGGTGCTTGAAATCCTTAAAAATTCTTGAATTTCAATAATGTGTTTTCAAGGCTGTGAAAATGCTTGAATTTTAAATGAAGTGCTTGAAAATGCTTGAAATTCTCCGGTGGAATCCGGAAAAGTGCACGTCCTCGGGACCAGATCCGAACTTCGCCAAATCTCTCGCTCTGTGAATCAAAAACGGGTGTGAAACCTGAGACAGAGAGAGAGACAGATGAATAAAGTGAGTGTGTGACTAAACAGGCCGTGATCACTATGATCCAGGTCTGATTAAAAGTGCAGAAAGTTCTCGGCTTTGGTACAATTTGTTAAACTAAAGCACACTTTGCTAAAAATGGAGAAGAAAGGCCTAATGTCTAATTTCTTACTATGAAAATAAAGTTAGAATGGTAACTTTAACCCAAAATGGTAACGTTTGATTTTAAATGTAGTTTAAATGTACATTTTACCACAACTGTACGGTGCTGGAAAAACTTAAAACATGGACCTTGAAAAGTTCTTGAAAAGTGCTTGAATTTTATCTTTCAGAAAGTGTAGGAACCCTGTCAGATGCTGGTCTGATCAATCAGAACAATCGCCATCTCGCGGCTCACGTTTAACGGCATTAACGACTCGACACATGATATGATTGTCGCGCTTGAATTTTCGATTGTTCACGGAAACCCCGTTGTGTGTGATGAAGCATCCCGGGACGAACCGAAGCCGTCAGTTACCCGAAACGCGCCACCCTTTCACCAGAATGCTCTTCATCGCTGACTTCTAGGATGTGATCCGTCTATTTATCTCTCATGCAAAAATGCGGTGAGTGTGTGTTGTGGTGCATCGTATTGATATCGAATAGCAGTGCGCGAGTCTTCACCACCAAAGCCTACGCTGCGTTAGTCAACGTTTGTGGCCAGTGAGACTCATTAACTCATTTGCAAACGATTTTCTTTAGATAATGTAGGAAGATGCCACAAGAAGGTTTGATTCTACCACAGCGTGAGACTTGCTGAGGTAGTTGGGAGTCGTTTTAGCGAGCGAGGCAACGTTCCCTCTGTTTAGTCCGGTTGCCTTCCCAGAAGCCCTGGAATGCGAGGAACGCCACTGGTCCGACTGCTTCTTGCGCAACGGGTGCCATCTTGAAGGCTTCTTGTTCTTTCAGCTCATGACTGGAGAGTTGAGAATAAAGTCCACCCTGTTGCTGTGGTCGACTCTCGAACGCATTCAGGCCGACCACAGACTCGCTCTCCACCTTATGAAACTGAAACGGCGATGTGATGTAATAATGCTTCTTCTCACGCCGGTCAGCAGTGGTCCGGCTCTGGAGGCCTCAGGGTCGATGTCTCCAACTTGAGCTTTTCTGCTGTTGCTCTTCAATTGATAGGCATTTACTTGAAGCGAAAATGTCATCCTCATCTCTCTATTTCCTGTTTTCAACCCAAATGGATGTGGTTTAGAAGGTTTAAATGCGGCTCTGTTCATGTTCTAGTGCTTTGAGTTTGTTTTTTATAGTCCTAACTTGGTCACAGGAAGTATTTTGATACGGAGCTGCTGATCAGTCGGTTGATAAAACTTTTCTTGTGCTCTTTTGATGACTGAATTTTACTGCTTTTTTTTTTGTTCTCCAACACAAATGCGCACAATCGCTCGTCCAAAGAGCAGGTGTTTTTGACAGTTCATTGAACCGAACTATCAGTTCTGTTTTTTTTTATTATTATTATGATTATTACGTCTTCTCTTTTTTTCCATACACAGCGTATTTCTGCCAGTGTGGATCCACCGCATCCTTTAAAAAAAAGACAGTGCTATAAATGCTCACCACACTATGTAAAGCTTCTCAGTTGTTGGAAATACTGAAAGTGTGACATAAAGTGTGAGTTTCAGAGTGTCTCATCCAGCATCTGAAATACTGTCACCTACTTACGTTTACACCTAGACCTACTGATCCCAGCAGAGATGTCCTAGATGCGGAGACTGTCTAAAAGTCAATAGAGGACGAGATGTCTTGGTGGTGAAGAGAGTGAAAGCCACGTCTTTTTTTTTTAGTCTTTTTTTTTTCAAAATCAGTATCTATTTTGAAGTGGACAAATCTGTAGATCATGCTTTGATCTGCTTCGAGTTTCTATTGCAGACCTCTGAGATAGTGGTCCATGTTTCTCATGAGTTCCCACGCTCTCGGGATATCGTTACAATGTTGTACCCCAATGCTGTAATGACAATAAACTACATGTGTTCAAGTCTGGAGAAAACTATTTTCTGCCCAATAACAGCTTTTTGTGGGTTGATGTCACTAAGCAGTTGTTGGGAATAACAGTAGCCTACCGCTTAAGTGTGCACCCACATAGGTACTCATCACGGTTAAGTTTGCACTAGTTTAAGTACGCACCGTGTTTAAGTAGTCAGCCTGGTTAAGTACTCACTTGCTTAGATACACAACCCGCTTAAGTTTGCACTCCCGCTTAGGTACGCACCCCTGTTGAGTTTGCTCCTGTTTAAGTATGCATTGTGTTTAAAGTACGCACTTGTTTAGGTATTAAGTATTACATTTTTTTCAAAGATTCTAGTCTCAACATTCAGAAGCTCAACATTTTTACTTTTTTTTTTACTTTTACAGTCATTTAGCAGACACTTTTATCCATTAACATGTCATACATTGTGCAGATTATGAGGTTTCTTGCGTGGTATGAATTGCAGAAATGTACAATAGTGCCGTTACGCACTTTGTGACTTCTTGAGATGCTCGAGGTTGGTTTTTTGATGATTGTGAGTGGTCAATCTTAAGTACTCACACCTGAAAAGGTACACACAAACCTTGCAGGTTCATAGTACATATTAAATAGGAGACTGGAGAATTCTGTTAATTGGACCAGCGGTTCGTTTGCTTATTTGGACCAAAATTCTACTTAATTGGGTCATAAACTGAGCGAGAACAACACAAAGTTGTCCTGGTCAATGCTGATATGGAATTTCGACGCTGCTCGAATTTACAAAACTCATGATAGCTTTGAAAGACCTGAATAGTGATAGCGACATCACAGTTCTCGAACATATTTTTAAGACTGAACACTGTGTTCATTTAGAAGAAGATCAGAACTGATATTTAAACGACAAAGTTTGTAAGAGGTGTATGTGTTTTGCATCATAAAGGTCGTAGTGACATTTTCATATTAGGATTTACACATAATTGCAGAAAACACAAGGCTCATTCGCTTAAATGGATCAGACTGTCATTAGGTTTCTGTTCTGATATTGTTCGATTTACCCGAAACGACTACTGTATATATGTAGAAAAACACACAAGGGAGGGATGGAAGAATAATTTGAATGGATGGATGGATAAATGAATAGATATTGTAAATATACGTGTTGTCGAATGGGCAGAAGTGCCATGCCACGTTTATCGCCATCTTACTTTTACTAGTAGCTTCAGACTGAAAGCAGACTGGGGTTTGAAGGTAATTGTGACTGAAATGTGGACCTAAGTAGCTTGAGAACAAATATGAATTATCAACTTCCTGAAGGTTCGTAGGTTCCGAGCATCAGAGTATTGACCACAGAACCCTGTCAGCATTACAGCTGACATATTAGCTCAGCTTTTCAAGACTGTTGGGTGATCAAGGAAAATAATGAGCGATACAACGAATGACTCAAGAAGCAATAGATGAATAAAATACGGAATGATTCAACAAAAGAACCGTTCCGTCGGCTACTGGAAAACCCTTAGCAAGGCTAAACGTCGTCCTCCTACTCGTGCTCCCTTCAACCCACGACGGAAGGACACGGTGCTTGTTCCTCGCACGTCGTTTTTAGGAGGTTGTGTTGGCACAATCTAGTAAAAGTGAAAACGATTCACTCATCCAGCTGAAAAGCGAGAATACACACTTTCTGAAACTGCCAATAGCAAAGCAGCTACTACTGGGATACGTCATCTAAATCTTCTTGAGACTTAAACCTCGTCATCAGGCTCTAGTCTGTGGGACGTTTTTTTTTTTTTGGGTTCTTCATAATTCTGTTGAAGGCGGGTTGCATCATCATGAAATCTGTCTGAACCCACTGTCTTTCTTACTCAGTGTGAAACTCCTGTGTATGAGTTTTTTTTTATTAAAACCCAATTTTTTCTGCTCTTTATCTTTTCAGTGGGAAAACCACACAAGTGCAACTACTGTGGGCGGAGCTACAAGCAGCGCACGTCATTGGAGGAGCACAAAGAACGGTGTCATAACTATTTGCAGAGTGTCGGCATGGACTCCGCCTCCAATCCTGGTCCTTATCCAGGTAGGTTGCCCACGAAGAATGATGGGTATTTTTACTGTTGTGAGAGGCCAAAAACCAGCATAGTTCAGAAAGTGGGATTTCCGAGGGCAATTGGGAATATATGCATGAGGGTCTGTGATTAATTACGATTATTAGTTTTGTTATAAATATGAATTATATAATAGTATTGTACAGTTTGGGTTATACCATAAGAACAATCAGATATACAGTATAGATCAGTGATGCTCAACCTAAGGCCCGTGGGCTATATCTGGCCCACTTTTTTTTTTAATTTGTGTATTTTATTTTAGTCCAAACAGACTATGACTGTATGCAAATTTTAGACTAGTTATACAATTTTGATGCTCTTCAAACATCTCTGAGGGACAAATGTAGAGAAAATCTGAAAATATCTGTCTCCAGTGAACTTTCCAAATTTACTAAAGGAAGTAAGGTACTGCCGTGGAATTTGCAAGTACGTTTGTGAACTAGCGTCTTCAGTAAAGAGGAGCAAAACTTGGGTAGCAATCTCGCTTTCTGTGTGAAGAATCATTGTGCGAAAGAGGTCATTCTTCACCCAAAATTTCCAAACTGGCTTCTGATCAAAAGACATCACATTATTAAAGCATTAGTGTGTCCGCCAATTTTTTTTCTTGCGTTTTGGCAAAGCCACTAAAACTGTTAATGTTATATCCATATTTAATTTCTGTTAAATTGTGGCTTTTGAAATTCAAAGCAACTGAATCACAGAAAACGTTCTGTTCCGTGGTGTGACAGGTGGAAGGATGGATGGACTGAGAGTCACATAGAATGACACTGTAGTGGAGTAATTTGTCGGTTATTGCTTCCTATTATATTGTTCAAATAAATGAGATTTTGTTTTGTTGTCCAAACAGGAGATGTTGCAAAAGACCAGAGACCTCTAGAATCCTCAGGAATGGCCTTTGACCGCCCCCCTGTTATTGAGAGACTGCAAGGGAACGTGGGTAAACGGAAGAGCACAACGCCACAGAAGTTTGTGGGTGAGTGTCGCCTCAGCAGGACGTGCGTTGGATCACGACTGGAAAAAAATAAATAGCAATTTGTAAAGCTGTTTTTGCAAATGTTTGATGTGTAGTGTGATTCAGAAAATACTGCTATTCTAATACAGAACTATTGTGCTAGTTTATTTAACGTCTTAACCAATCAGGGCCAAGTGTTTGGCCTTAATTAAATCCAACCAAACTGGATTACATTTATTTTTTTACATTATTACATTAAGTTTTTACATTTTACATTAACTCTGCACTTCTTGATCAATAAATGTGTTATGCATAATAAATGCATAATCAAAAAAAAAAAAATTTCATGAAAAACTTAAATTTGTATTTTATGTATCGTACAGCCTGAATTGAATATGTTGTTAATATTTATTTAAATTAAAAGTAAAACTAAAATTAATATTATTGTTAGTTAGACAGATAGACAGAAAAACATAGCACAATGCATCCTATCAAAAACTTGGAATTTAATTCAATTATTATGCAAAAAAACCCCAATGAATCATAAATCTACAGTGAAAACAAATAATGACACGTTTTATTCTGAGAATTGAAAAAAAATTGCATTTCACTGCAAAGTTCATTACAATAATCCAACAGGGTATTAGTGTGAGAGGGAAATAAACTGGTTTGTGTGTTTTTTTAGTCTTATTTTCATTTTCATGTTGTGGTTTTTGCACACCTGTATCGTTGCCATTTTTTTTCACCGACTGCGCCGGAGCAGTTCACCGCATCCCTGTTATGCAGGGGTTAAATTTTCTCACTCGGCTCCTCACTCGGGGCTTTCCATCCATAACCCAACAAAAACACACTCGTCACGACACTTTTTACAGGAAATGTAAAGGTTAGGATCAAGTTGCTGGTTCTTTTGGTCACAGAGGCAAGTCATTCGCCCTGTTTTTCTCGATGTCAACCGCTGTGTTTCCTTTCAAGGTGAGAAGATGGTGCGCTATCCGTACCCTGAGCTGTCCTATGAGATGGGCCTGAAGGAAGCCGAGCTGATGCAGGCCCAGATGGTGGACCACGCCATCAGCAATGCCATCAACTACTTGGGTTCAGACTCCCTGAGGCCGGTGGTCCATCACCCGTCCCTCTCCATGGCTGAAGTGGTTCCGATGGTCAACCCGCTCTTCCACCCGGTCTATCCACTCGGCCCACGCATCGACCGACCCAGCAGCCGAGATCCTGCTCCTCATCCTCACCAAAACCCAGAGTTCCACCACCCGACCAACGGTGCCATCCCACTGATCAGACCCAAGAATCCTCAACCGGGTCGAGATGGTTCCCCGTCCAACAGCGGCCAAGACTCGGCCGATTCTGCCCGCAGCAGTCCAAGAGACAAGCTCAGCATCGCCAACCCGCCCAGATCCAGATGCAGTCCTGGAGAAAGCAGGCCGATGGAGACCGGTCGGGTCGGATCCAGGGATGGGGTCCGAGTCCTGGGCCGTGAAGGTCAGGAGATGCGCGTGTTCCAGTGCGACCACTGCCGGGTTCTGTTCCTGGACCACGTGATGTACACCATCCACATGGGTTGCCACGGATACCGGGACCCGCTGGAGTGCAACATCTGCGGCTACTGCAGCAAAGACCGCTACGAGTTTTCCTCCCACATCGTCCGCGGCGAACACACCTTTCGCTAAGAGTGAAGTCTCGGGGGTCCAGGAGAAACCTTTCCAGCACGGAAGATGTTTGAAGATTTCCTTTTTAGTTCTAGGGAACGGGTATGAGTGCGTTACTGTTTTTCGTCGGAGCAGCTATGGGATATGGAAGTTTTTTTTCGGTTTTGTTTCGTTTTCCTGTCGTTTTACCTCAGTGCATGCTGTTCTCGTCGGCTAGGCCACCGAAACGCTCATCTCAGCAAAACCAGAAAGAACACAGACAAGAACAGGTCTCTGAATCATCGCTTGATGCTGCGTGAGGCGTCACAGTGCCTTGCTGATGCTTTAAACGCCACATTTTGGGCCTTTTTCTGGAGCGCTTTGTCTACTTTTCCTCATCGTTTTCTCGCCTCTCTCATCGTTTCTTCCCATCAGTGACGCTTCGGTTCTCGTGGTGCTCTGCTGGTTCCACAGCTTTTGTAGGACATCATGGCGGTTTTCCGACACGGGAAGTGCAGATGACAATCTGGAGGAATCTTGGATTGTGCCGGGACGGATCTGAATCTATTTTGCTGTCGGGACGAGGACTTTTCCGTGTTTTTCTCACCTCCTCTTGCGTTCTTATGCACTGCGACTTGCCTTGATTATCCTGTTTTTGCACTATTAGCTCGAGGCCTTGAGCAGAAACGCGCTCTTGATGAAGCGAACAAAGGTCAGCGTTCTCTAAAGCTCATCTCACGCCGCAGTATTTTGTCATCGGTGGTTCGACAGGGAACAAATCACAGCCATTAGCAACTTCTTCTGCAACTGTAGGTTGAAATTGATGGATTATTATAGATTATTGAGTTGAATTGTCATTATTTAGGCAACACAAGCCTCTCGAGGGGTTTCCAGCATTTAACTTTGGTTTTAGTTGTGATTTTGCGGATCAAAGTTGGATTTTTGGCCTAAACGTTGTGTTATAAGAGCTGAGATCTAAAATATGCACTTATATTTTTGGTTAGCTCTGAATTAGCATTTGCATTTTTTTTTTTTTTTTGGAAAAGTGTGATTGTTAAAAATGATGTTTTTTTTTTTTTTTAAATATAGATGCATTCACATACTAGTATGCATGATCATATGAATTATGTAAGAAGAGTGAAAATTACATAAGAAGAGTGTTATACACATGTAAGTAATATAAAATAACTCATATGTACATGAATTGGAAACAAAGTCATAATGGAGTTTTCAAAGATTCCCACTTTTTCTTTTCATTTTCATCATCAGAGTAATTTGTAAATCTATATACTCATTTACTTTATGGAAAGAAGCAAAGAACAATTATTTTCTACACGTTTTTTTGTTTTGTTTGGTTTTATTTTTCATCAGCCCTCTGCTTTTTTTTGCCATGTGATGTTGTTTCTACTGTCACATGGTTTAATATCAACGAGAACAGAAATCTTATTTAAAATGCTTTTCTCTTCCTGTTTCTCTTCCTTTTTTACCCCGTTTCTTTTTTACTTTAATCTCAAAAGGTTTTTGGAACATCTGGCTACTGTAGCAAGATTGATGTCTTAACGGTACAATTTCTCCTCAGATGTTGAGTTCTTCACGCTCATCTCAAACTTCCACTCAGACATTTTCAGTTTGAACCTTTCCAATCCATCCGATTGGCAAAGATCTCCAAAAAACTGTGAATGTAATCTGTGAGAGACTCAATGTTGAGCATAGATCCGATTTTTTTTCTCTCCAAACCCAAGAATGTTTTTTTTTTTTAACCTGGATTGATTTGAAGAATCTCGTTCTTGTGAAGTAAATCACTGATTTGTCATGGTTCTTGCTGGTGTCTCACGCAGACATGGTTCCGAAGTGCCCCACAGTTTCAGGGCATTTTACCGAACTTTAGTGTATGTACATTATGCATTGTTTTTCTCTTTCTAAAAACGGAACAAGGTGAAGGAAACGTGTCAGACTTATGTTTACAGTGAATGAACAAGAGCACAGGAAGGAGACGTGTTCTTTCCACAGGTCCAGGCTTTGGGAGACTTGAACTTGAACGATCCTCGGTCTTTGTACCTTCAAGTGTATTGGACTCTGATTTTCTCATCTGTGTGTGTGTGTGAGAGAGAGAGAATGTGTGTGTGTGTTTTGAACTGTTCTTGTCACTGTGGACCTCAAAAGACCTAGACCAGGGTTTGCAGTGTATTTTTATAGACACGAACAATTCTATGAATTCTATAGGATATATTTTGGTAAAACTGTCGGACGGGGGGGGGGGGCTGCCATTTATCGCGTGTGTTCGCTTTACGGGGTTTTTCTCAGGTACAGTGTTGTCAAAATCTTCTCGCGGCATTTTTACGGACGGTTTTACCAAGGAATGTGTTTCGATTTTCATCCGATCAGCAAGAATAAATCTATTTTGTATTTTGAAAGACTCTTGGCGGTTTGAACGGGTTTAACAGTTTCTGATGTGGAGTTTTGTACCTCTGGCATCTTTGAGAAGAGTGTGTCGTTCGGTTGGTTTTTTCGAAGCATGGGCTTTTTTCTGCATTAAATACTGTCATCACCAGACGCTGCTGCTGTTTTACCCTCTGATTCCTTCACGGTTTCACACGATCACACTGTGAGATCTCTCGAGCTGGCGCTGAAAATAGACGCTGGGCTTTTTTCGAGTGAGGCTTTTCTCGAGGACTTGTGGTTTCAAGGCCTGTCCATCTCCGTTTCACTGCGTCGTGAGAGTAGAGGCGGCAGAAGAATAAGTGTGTGCGCTCACAAAAGTCTTCAAAGTCAGATATGACACGTACACACACATACACACACAGACTCGTTTTGCAAATTGTTCCGATTTTCTGCGAGAATAATGGAACGCTTGCCTCTAAACAAATTGGTTCATAAAATCAAAACACCAGACAAAATATAATTTCTGACGTTTGAGTGATTTGGGAAATTTTAGTCTAAATAATAAATATAGCTGCAAGCCATAATAGTGTGGTCCAAGGCTTTTTTTGATGAGTGAGGTGGTAGCATTTGCATAATTGTAGTAAAGTAGAAGCATTAGAAGTATAATGATCATAGAACCTAAAGGGTAAATAAGTAAACAAATTGTTTATTGGACAGTGAATGGCAACCAAAAAGAAAACACTGTAATGTTCGTAAATAATAAACCAACAAGTCAATAGTTATTGATAGAGTAAGTTCATACAAAAATTTGAATCAAATTTAATTTATGGAGACAAGCAGTAAACAATTACCAATTAATAAAACTTAAACAGTGTAAAATACAGTACAATATTTTATATTACAACAAACTGACTACAAACCACGACCAGGTAGCTTAGCTTAGCGCAACTTGCTACAAACGAGTCCAGTGTGTCATTGCAGAACCAGTAGAAAATGAACACGGGCAAGGAGTAAAAAAAATCCAAGGAACAGACACAATCAAAACACTCAGTAGCTGCACAGGGGATAAGAATTCTTTGCTATGATCTTCACACGGCGTCGGATAATCAGAGAGCTTGAAACAGGCCTGAGCTTGAAACAATTGCTCTCATGTGCGGAGTCTGACTGGAGAGCAAAGGATCTTGGGAGATGAAGTCCTGACCACTACAATCGACTTTTTGTTATTTATTATTGTTATCATTAAGTAAAATGATATAAAAATTATACGAGTCACAATTTAGGTTTATTAAGTAAAGATATATTTTATTTTTAAGAGAAAATTAATGTAATTGCACCAGAAACGTTATTTAAAAATTATGTAAAAAAAATATTTATTTGTATTTTGTGTCTGAAAAATCAGGGTACTCACCTAATATTCACGTAAATATGGTATATTCTTTGTTTATCTTGAGCTTTCAAGTTCTGTGATGTAAAGAACTTATATATTTACTTAGGACCTAGGTAAATGTGTTTTTCCCCCTGTGAACTTCTTTCCTTCCGGGCAGAGAAATATTAAAAGTTTCGACTCAAATGCCTACTAATAATAATAGCAATAATAACTTCATTAAAGACAATTTGTATCTCACAACATGATTTTAGTTTGTGTTCATGAACTGAATTTAGTTTGTGAACCGAATCAGATTTTTGTTAAAGTTTCAGCTTGTGAACTGGTGTTTCTGAACAGACATTGTTTTGTTATAATGGTAGAATTGTGCAGAAATGTTTAATAAAATATAAACCACACACACACATACACACACTCACACAGATATTAATGCACAAATAGCTTCTAATTGCTTGATTTGATTAATATTAGTTGATTATTATTACCCATAAATCTATTATTAGTATGTATTGTACTTAAGTCTCCTTAACTCCGGAGGTAAGTGTACCTGCTGAGCACCCATGTGAGACACATCTAATCCCGCTCATTTTCATCAGACGAGTGTAGAAGCCTCGGGGGTCTCAGGGGCCGCGGGGGTCTCACAGGGGCTTCACCCAGCACACGGCTTCTCTCCTTCAAAGAAGCGTCTGGTGCTGCTGGTGGAACGTCTCGTCTGTGGCTTCATCTTCAGTGAGATGGGCCTGATACCTCTCTGTTGGTTAAACCTCCACTCGTCCTTCACTATTGTTTGGGGTTTTGTCAGTTTGCTAATGTCTCTCTCTCCGTCTCCTTGTAGTGTGTGTGAAAGATTAATGGTCTTGTCTGAACATGACTCACATCCTTAACGTCGAGCTTTATCTTCTAACTGTCTTTTGCTCAGCTCTGATTTTCGGAGCAGTGCTAGAGCATTTGATCAGACAACGCACCCTGTGGCCTTACTACTGTAAACTTAGTTCACCAGAATGAGAGTCTCCAAAAAAAAAAAAAAACAATAAAGATAAAAAACTATTTTTTGATAAAAAAAAAAAAAATATTGTATAGGAATGTTGTGTACATACATTATTATGTAATTTTAATTGTTATGTTTTTAATATCATTAAATAGATCTTGGATTTTAAATAGGTTTGATATCTGTCCATCTCTCTCTCTCTCTCTTTCTCTCTCTCTCTCTCTCTCTCTCTCTCTCTCTCTCTCTCTTTTTCTCCGTCTCTATCTTTCTCTATCCTTACCTCACTTTGTCTTTTTTTTTCTCTGTATACATTGTGTGTGTGTGTGTGTGTGTGTGTTAAAAACGTTATGTTTAACTTTCAAACATTTTAGGTTTAAAATACATATGCTTATATTTATTTATGTGTGTGTGTGTGTGTGTGTGTGTCAGCGAAGATATTTCAATTATTAGCATTTTTAGAACTTTCAAACATTTAAGGATCAACTTTTTCCACTTTGCACCAATGAGACGGCTGTTTGGCAAGGCGTGCCGTATCGGGAGTGATTAATGCTGTATTTCCACATACTAACTGATGGTTTTGACCCAGAAATATCTCCGTGGGTTGTTGTGCAATCATCATAGGTGACTCCCATTCCAGTTTTTCCAGCCCGGCCGTGTGGGGGTTACTGTAGCCCGGCTTTGTCCCATCCACAGCTCTGGTGAACACACCCTATTAGAAATGCAGGTCCGCGGGCCACGCCTCCTCAGTCAGGAGCCAGGATCCAGGGCAGAAGCACGTGGAGATCCTGCTCCGTGACTCATTTAGAAACGCCAGAGCTGCGTGAATGATGTCGGGGGCCGAAACAAAGCGATTGTCATGTTGAAGATCTGGGAGTGTCAGGAGAATCCAGCTCCACTGGTGCGGGCGGTTTGAGAGAGCGGCCCGTGTCCCGTGTTAGCAGGCCTGGGGAACGCAAGAGCTTCTTTAGTGGTGGTAACCACACAAGCTCATGGTGATGTGGAGAGACACCTGTCAGCACGACGTCTGCGGACGCTTCTGTAGGCCAATGTTCCATCGTTTTAGAGAAAAATAGGAACCTAAGAAGTTGGAGCGCAATATAATAGATGCTGAAATGAATTTTATACTAATGAATGGCTTCTGTCTACATGCAATTCTACAAATATACCTGAAGTCAAATCAAATTGTAATTGTATTTGTCACATAAACATAGATATGTATTTTCTGATTGTCCAGAATTTAAACTGGAGGGTTGGGAGGCATTTGAGGAAGAGGATAAATAAGCGAGCAAAGAAATACATTAAAAATTAAGACAAGATAAAATATGAATGAAAATATGAAGATGAAGGTAAAATATTAAAAATACAGTAAAAAAAGATTAAATATGAATAAAATACAAAAAATGACTCAAGTGATCCAGGTAATGTGTCTAGGTAAAGTGTCTACGTAGTTTAAACTCTGTATTAAACTGTTTAGTAACCAGATTAAAGTAACCAAGTGTGGACGGTAAATATAGATAGATAGAAATACAGCAAAAGAGACAGACAGACGGGTGGATGGTTGAGCGATTGAATGGAATGACAGAGGGCCAAACAGACAAACCTGTGGGTGGATGAATAGATGGATGAACAATAGACAGTTGAACAGATAGACAGAAGTGGATGGGTAGATATATGGATGGATGAAAGGACAGACAGGAAGACAGTCAGATGGATAAAGCGGGTGAGACAGACACACAGATGGATGAATGATTGGATGGATGGATAGATGGACAAAAACTGACTTGTGGGTGGATGTAATAAGCAAACATACAGACAATGAGATACTGAGATGGATGGTTAGAGATATGGATGGATGAATGGACAGATGGATAGACAGACTGAGCAGGATGGGTAGAGATATGGATGGATAAACGAATAGACAGGAAGACAGACAGATGGATAGAGCAGGAGAGACAGACAGATGGATGAAGGAATGGCTGGACAGACAGAAATGGACAAACAGGCTGAAGATGATAGATACAAGTTATGATGGAGCTTGAAACATAAAGGGAAGTACTTCTTGTTTAGGAATGAAGCTGGTGTGAAGATGTTTCGGCTGAGCTAGAGACACCCACAGTGATGCTGTGATGAGGCCAGCGCTACTCGGGACTTACTTCTTCCTTCTGCGGTTACGTTCCACTGACCTTTACAGTCAGCACGCAGCAGACGCCTGCTCACTGAACACCAGTGCTGCGAACTACTTGAGTACATGTTACTATCATTTTTTGGTTTAATTAATTAGTATTTTTTGACTACTTGTGTACCGGGTACCAAAAATAGACAGAACGTTTATTCTCTACTTGACTACATTTGTGATTGAGTATCTGTACTCTTTACTCCACTACATTTGAATGGATACTTACATTGTGATTGTGCATGTCAAGTCAGCATCTTTTTATACCGTGTTAATTTTTTAGGCGGACAGCTATATCATATATCTTATATTGCCATCTGCAGGATGCTGAAGGTACTGGATGCTGTTTATGAGCTGAAATCACGTGAACGAGTACGAATTTCTTGTTTTTCACATTTGTAAATAATCAAGTGATATACTCAAGTTCTTTTAAAATTGGATACTTTACGACTTTTACTCGTCTTCTAGGAATTGGTGACGTGCAATGGAGTCATTTTTACAGTAAGGTATCGGTACTTTTACTCAAGTAGGGTTTTCAGCTACTCTTTTAACCCCTGGTGATGAACACCACCCAGACGCCAACTCCTAAAGCCCACCAGCCCGTAGCAGACCACCACCAACGTGCCCATTAATTGTTTTCAGAAATGCTGGGAGTCGTCATCATCATCATGCACTTCCTGTTTTCACTTCAGCTATTGACAGCTGTGCAGCCATATTTATCAAACCACTGTTTCACAGTTTTCCTCCTGCTATCTGCTCCCCATACACACACACACACACACACACACACACACACACACACACACACACACTCCAGTCTCTCACTTTCCTCCGCAGGTGTCTTTTTCCACACATCTCCTTTCTCCACTGCACAGGTGCAGAGACACAAGCTTTGCTGGCTGGTTTCTCGACTGCGATCCAGTGGTGTTTCCAGAACACGCCGACACAAACAGTCCCGCTCCGGTGGAAGCTGTAAGAGTTTGGTGAGCGGTGAGAAGAAAAGTGGAAGCCCCCGCTCTGTTCCTGCGACCCTGCTGCCTAACCACAAACCAGCCTTTTATTTGCAGCAGACTCTCCCTTCTTCTCTGTTCTTCTTCTTCTTTCTGCTCGCGCTCAGCACAGGAAGTCACACTCCTCAGCCTTTACTGAGAGGCGAGATGAAGGTGCAGAATCCAGCAGAGCCGCCCGCGCCTTGATGGTAGAAAGGTCTTCCCCTTGTTTGCGTTTAACCTCTTGAGACCCGAGCTCTCAAATTATATTCTTTTTTTAAATTTGCTTTGCTCGTTGGGCTTTTAGGAAAACGTTTAGTGTTGGAGATATCACATACACGACCATTCAAAAGTTTGCCCTCAATTGAAATGTCCTTATTTTTTTAAAGAAAATCACTTTTTTGTCAATGAAAATAACTTTAAACTAATCAGTAATACACTCTATGCATTGCTAATGTGGTGAACTACTATTCTAGCAGTAAATGACTGGTTTTTGAAGCAATATCTACATGTGTATTAATAAGTGTTTTAATACACTGTGTTAGAACTAATGGATGATTGTAAAAGCCTTGTTTGATCATGTCAGCACTGCTGGAAACTGTTTAGCTGGTTAAAGATCAGAAATTTCTTTCATGAAGCTCTCAAATCTTCAGAAAACTTTCATAAAGCTCAACAGTCTATCCTGGTTCTTAGAAATGAAGGCTATCCCATGTGAGAAATTGCCAAGAAACTGAAGATTTGACCACAAACTTGTGTGTCATTACTAAATATTTACCCATTTTCATCTATTTTCATTTCTTTGCAAAGATTTGAGACAGAACTTCCGTCCCATTCTGCGCCATTTTTGCAATAACTTCAAAATGCGCTTCGACAAGTGGACACCACTAGAGGGTGCTCTAGTAAAACTTTCATGACGCAGTGACCTGAAGAGGCCTTAAGGACTCAGGAAGCTATTTAAAACAATAAAATAATAATCAAATATATAATGCAATAATATTTGGTGAAATTGCAACAATTTAAAGAAAAGTTGCGTTTGGTAGGGAGTTGGATCTGCCACCCAAGGGTTGCAGGTTTGAATCCTGGTTTGGGTGTGATTTCCTTGGGCGAGACACAGTTCCTAGTGGCCATATTGACAAACTCACTCACTTTACACTTAAATACTAAAAGAATGTCCACAAAGTGTTGCACAGCAAAGAAGTTCCTTTTTGGTTTTCTTTGATTACATAATTTTTCCTTTCTCTAAGACGCACAATATTGTGTCAAACGTTATTACCACTGAACCTTCTTCTCTAAATGTCATGCTGTCTGCAGTCTTCCCTGTACCATTCGCTTCACTGAGTTTGGGTGCTCTTTGTAATCTAGTTGTTATTTTGAGGGCACATCTTCAGTTTTTCCACAAACTCAATGTGGCGAAAATGTCGTAACATTACCAAAACAGTTAATGTAACGTTAATAAATTAATCCCGAGAAGCGGAGTGTGAGCGCCAGTCTCGTCCACCAGGAGGCGCCGTTTCGCTTCAGAGACTTATTGTATGCTTTGTGTAACATCGCGTTTAATTTGATTGAATTCTGAATTAATTTTCTACTCTGGTTGGCAAGAGTTTAACAGAGACCGTTCTAAACTAATTATGAAAGCACAGTGTCAGAGCAGATAGCTGCAGAAAGCCCGTGTCCAGAAGGAAAGCGCGTGCACGTGCGTTCAGCTCGAGCACAACAGAAATAATATTCACACATGTAGATCGAGTTTTTACACTCTCCTCCCTTCGCAGAAACACTGACAGATATGTGAAGTCTCGTGTCCAAACACACTCGACACTCTGGCCTGTGAGAACCACAAACGCATCTCCTTTCGTGGAGCAGGGTCTGCAGCTTTCTGTGGTTGTCTCATGTTGAGCTGATAAGTCAGATCATTACATCAAAAACGACTCTAATAACGACTGATAACAAACGAATGGCAACGAAGAGATTTAACCAAGTGCTATGCTGCCCCCAAGTGGTGAAGGCTTTATTGCTCCGTAATTTATTATCTGTTTTCCTTTTAAAGGAAATGTTAAAGAAAATTTATCAAGACAGTATTTCTTGTGATGTTTGTCCTCATTTATTGCATTTGTGAAATTAAGTCATTCAGTCGTCTAATGGGGATAAAGCTGTATCTGCTGATGTTCATATTCACGCTCTCTCCGCTAGATGGCAGCATCACACAAAAATACCGAAACGACTCGGAGGACGATTATGATAAGATTATGATACTTTTTCGAGAGTAAATTTCAGATATAACAGAGGATTTTCTCCTCTACCCCGACCTCAAGTTAGTTAGTACTACTAAGTGAGACATTTTACGTGTAATTTACGTGCTCTTTCAGGCTTTAGGAATCAAAACCCGTCAACTCTAGGCTTTACTTAGTCTCATAAAAGCTTATGATACAAATTTTCATAAAATATATTTTTCAATCAATCATTTTTTTTTACGTTGCTAAAAAGTATTGCAGAACACATACACGTATAATCAAGCAGTGATAACACCACCAGGAGAGCCGGAAACCTCCTGATGAAACTGGCCGACAGAATCCAGCAAGTGGAAACCAATTACACAGTGACTGGATCCTCCTCTCGGTTCTGATGAGGACGATTAGCTCCGCTAGTGGACACGTAATGGCCTGTGTGTAATGCAGTAATGCCAAAACGGCAAAAAGAAGGCCCGTCTTGTCAGACGTCTCTTTTTAAAAAATGAACAGATCATTAAACGTTTAGGAAATATTCCCCAGACATTGGATTATCCTCATAGGAAATTGCATGTATGTACTGAATATGTAAGACTGTCTATTTACATTTTATCCACATTTGCTTCCAAAGACTCGGGGCGTTTTTTTCTTTGAGCATTAAGGGAAGTTTAACGTGAACTAAGTGGCTGCTGTGAGGCATTGTGTCCAGAAGGGGGCTCCTACACCACTTTATATTTATACCAAGCATAAAATATACTGCACGTATATGTTTGTAGTTTTTGTACCATAAAAAATTAATTGTATTTATTGCTCAATTATCTAAAAAGTAAAATTATTTATTAATAATAAAACTTAATATTTGAATAAAAATGCAACAGTCAATTAAAAAAATACTCCCCAAATAAGTCCCCATACAAAACGGGCCTGACATCCCATATAATTATCAGCCTATTTTTAATACAGCTAATTTTAATGCTCCTTAATGTCTTGCACAGGCCCTGCAACAGCAAACATGCATTTTATCGGAATAAACACAGACATGCTGCGTATTCTCTGGTTCTATTTGCCAACACGGGCCATTTCCATCAGGTTTCTTCCTCGCCTCTAAACACCATGCATTCAGTGTGGCCGCTATCAGCTGTAGGATCTACGTTCAGGGGAAAGCGCATTTCCTGGATGTGAATAATTTCACTTTTCTGGAATTAAGGAAGTCTCTGCCTTAAGGAAGACCTCTGGGCTGGTCTTTGAATGCGTGGAGTGTAAGGGGAGATAGCAGGGGAGAGAAGGACACCGCTGGAAATAAGCTCTGCCTGGTTTGATAAAGCCGCTTCATTACTTGGACATTGTGTGTCGGGAATCATTATGCACGGGACGGCCTCCGGAGACGCTCATCCATTAAACAAATCATGGAGTCGTGTATTAGATTAGCTCGACACTCGCCATCAAGCGCCGCTTTTTTACCAACCAGCGGAACCTCTGCTATTCACCTTCTTAATCCGCCGGATACAATTCCTGAGAATGGGAGATGTTGGAAAATGCTGTCCTGTAGGCCAACGGAAGAAATGCATCAATGGGGAATTTCCTGGTGTTGTGTGACCGGCCAATCTGAATCTGCTGTTGTCATCAAAAAGAAGCCAATCCAAAAGACCAATATGATTAGTTCCAGAACATTTTGAAGATGGTCCAATCGTAGAGCTTTATCAAAGGGGCAGGACTTTTTGTTGTCATATAGACCAATCAAGTCTATTGTTGTCATGTTAGCCAATCAGAGTTGGTTGTTGATATATGCACCAATCAGATTCTGTTGTCCGATAGACCAATCTAAGTCTATATAGACCAACAGTGTATATATTTCCAGAGCATCTAGAAGATGTTGTTGATTTAGACCAATCAGAAAGCTTTATCAAGTGGGCAGGGCCTGTAGTTGGTATGAAGACCAACCAGATTCTATTGTTGTTGTACTTTTAAACCAACTATATTATCTCGTGCACACAATTCAATATATGTGAAGACATATTGTCCAACTGTTCAGATATATGAAAACAGAGAATAAACTTGACATTGAAATTTGGGTTTAATTAGGATGACAAAATGCAATTGATAGCCACCAAAAAATAATCTAATATTTAAACCAGTGGCGTCTGAATACTTTGATAAAGTTTTCTGATTGATTAATTTGAGATAATGCTCTGAAAATTACAATCAGTGTTCGGTGGTGAGGAAACAAATGAGAACACGGACGAGTCTTGTTGAGAGACGCTTTAATCAGATTTCAGTGTTTATTTGCCTAGTTTGCCATCTTCCCTTATTAGTGTATGACCAGACGTCAAAGTCATTGGGAAGAGTGCACGCTTGGGAGGACGCAGCTTGATCTCCCGCTGATCTGACCCCTGCTGACCCCGGCGTGTGGGTGTGTGTCTCCCTCCTGTGGTGAAAGGTCAGTACTGCTGCAGCTTGCTGATCCCTCAAGTGCCTGGCCTGAGATTTGAAAAGCAATGAAGTGCGATTAATTTTAGAGTTCATTCTTGTTAGAGGGTTAGAAAAAATAGCACTTTCCAAGTTTATTTTTGCATTCTCTTGATATGTAAATGGTTTGTGGGTAACGGCGTGGAGTGTATTTACATGTATGATCATTGTTGTTTATCAATAATCTATCCGTAGTAGTTTCAAAACCACGTAGATCAATTCTGTTTCAGCAACGGCGTTTATTCACACATCACACTCGAACACGTTTTGTAAAGCAGAAAGAACAGTTTTTGCCAACGTGATGACGTTATCCTGCGTCATCACGTAATCATAATTATCTTTCAAACAAACTATCAAACAAACAAAAGGCATTTTCAATTCACGTTTTGCTCGTTTACTGAATCATAAAACATTTATGGTTATTGTGTTAGTTTGTGATTTTGGCATAAACACAGTTTTGTCATATATATTCGATCTTAAATATGCATTTCGATCTCAAACGGCGTTTAACCCCTTAAATCAGCAAACGAGCAGACGCCGCATGCCGAGCGAGACAGGTGTATTCCGTGATTACCGCGCGCTCGGCCAATCACAAGCTTGGAACGGGCAGTTGTAGCGAAATTACGCGGACTTTGGACCAATCGGTGCTCAAGGGGCGGGGACAGCTGCTCGAGGGGCGTGCCTGTGGCTTTGTGGCGTCGCAGCGCTGGAGAGCGTCTGGAGAGAGTAATGGCATGAGCTTTGCGTCGAGATCTTGTCCAAACACTGGCCGGCGAATTTCTCGCACCTGAACTTTCACTTCTCACATCTTCCGAGGACTATTGCACGGTTGTAAGACGGACGTGTCGCTCCATTGTTTGCCCTGACACTTTAGTCACTCCACAGCAGTTGTTTTCCTGACAGGGACGTTTGAAATAAAAGGATATGGTGTTGGACATGTGAAACACCGGGGCAACTTGTAACCATGAAGCTGGCGTCTCCTCTGTGTTGCCTGGGCTTTCTTCTCACTTCTGTGGCGGTCCGGTTGAGCGACTCTCAGCAAGGTGAGTAGTAAAGACGCCGCGCGCTCTCGTGCGTAATTGCTCGTGCGTCTCGTGCACGCGCGCTCACTTTTTATCTCAGTCTTTTATTGTCTGGTGGTTGTTTTCTTTTTGTGTTGAGTGTGTGTGTGTGTGTGTGTGTGTGTGTGTGCGCACGTACTGTGTGAGTGAAGGAGAAGCATTCATTCACAACTACAGTAACGCGCAGTGAGTGAGTGCGAGGCGATGATCGCGCAGAATGGCACCGTTGAAGTGGCACTGAAAGGGGCATTCAGTGTCTCCGGACGGGTGTGTTGTTATTCTCTGCCCGTACACTGTGTCTGCGGGAGTCACCCCGTTTGCCTAATCTGTGGAGTGTGTGCCACTTTCGGAATGTGACGGGACGCAAGCCCGATGCCGCGGACGCGGTCAAGTGCGCCGCTTTTATCTCGCGTGAGTTTGGCCAGCAACGGTTTGTTTGTTGCTGGAACAATAAAAGTCGAGCGCTCGAGACTTGAACACATTTGTTGTGCATCGGGCTTGTGGTTAGTGTGAGCGGAATTGTTTTGAGATGGGCGCATTGTTCTAATAGAACTGATTTGGCTTTCTTTTTTTATTATATACCCGAACAACAAAAAAGATTGAAGCGTTGTGATATTCATATCTCCACACGGGGGTGGTATATGAATCAAAATACCGTCATTCTTCCTCTCTCTCTCTCTCTCTCTCTCTCTCTCTCTCTCTCTCTCTCTCTCTCTCTCTCTCTCTCTCTCTCTCTCTCTCTCTCTCTCTCTCTCCCTCTCTCCCTCTCTCTCCCTCTCTCTTTCCTTTCCTCTGTTTTCTCTTCTCTCTTTCTCCCTCTCCTCTCCTCTCCACGCACACACAAAGGTGTTAAATCTAGTCAGTTCTACACGTGTTGACTTTCTGATGTTATTATATTTATTTACCAATATAATATTTTTTTAAATAATTACCAGCAGACGGAAGTCTAGACAGTTTAACTCCTGGTGTAAACTCCGTTTCATTCAACTTTTGCTGTCACCTGGTTATGAACTAAAGACAAAGTCAAACTTCTAGCTAAGCTGCGAGTAACTGGAAAAAAACGTAAAATACAATTTATTAAACAACCCGATAAAGCATTTAAACAGTTTCTGAAAACGACATCTTTTAGTTTTACTCGGTTGGATCAGTTTTATCATTATTGGTGCACAAGGTTGTGTAATTTTTCTTAAACGTTTTGTTGAACGGACACTTGATAAAATATGCACTGATGGTGATGGATTAAGGTTAGTTGTCATCTGCGTTTACATTGCTCTTGATTTCGATTTCAATCAGTTATCGAGCCTGTTTGTCTGAAGATGCCCCGCATTATAATGAGCTGCTTCTGTGACATTTCAGAGTTGTACCAGGAAAGACGTGAGTAGAACAGGGGGAAAGCAAATATCAGTTTGGTAATCGGCTTAGGTTTGGATTAAGAGCCGTCAGTGAGTCAGGCGAGATTGGCTGCTGATAGAAATTAATTGTTCAGCAATTAAACTCTCCTTCAGTCCAACAGATCCGTCCTGGAGAAGGTTCTGGAAGAGTCACTGTATATGTTTAGAGCTGCTCAATAGACATAAAAAAATTCAATAATTCAAGTTTTTGTGTTTCTGTGTGTTGCACTAGTTTTTTTTATCACAAGACTATGAAATTAAAAGGATGCATTATTTATTGTATAATATGAATATTATACAAGTAAAATACATTCTCATACCATCTTCTGAACAACTGCCTTCGACAGAGACCCGCACTTCGGCCATGATGAAACACCTGGCTGATTTAAACTATTATGACAAAGCCTCCACAAGAAAGATAACAATCTTTCACTTCCAGAAAAGTCCACTTGTTTGTCTTTGCATTTATTATATCTATTTATCTGTCTGTCTGTCTAACAATCTAACTGTCTATTTGTCTGTCTGTCTAACTGTCTATCTGTATATCTGTCCAGTCCTGTCCTGTTATATCTGTATTTATATATATGCTTACATTGATTTATGTAATGTTTAATATAAGTCATTTTAAAAATATAAAGATTTTATTTTTGTACAGTACTTGTTTGCAAATTTTAGTTTATTTTACTCTGTGATTCTATTCATCCCAGACGAGCTTCCGATTGCCCGGTTCGTGTAAGAGCCGATAGTCTCTCTTTTCTTTTTCTGGAGGTTTCACCACTTTTAATAATTGGATTGAACTGGTTCTCTTCTATTGTTTGGAGCTTTTAATCTATATTAGTTTTTGCATTACTATTCTAACTATACTGGTTGCTCTGGCATCTATAATTCATCTGCTGTAGAATTTAACTTCATCTGAAGCTTGGCTAACACACCCGGAGTTGATCCGATGGGAGCGAGTTCTCATTCCCAAGCACACAAGTTCACAGTGCATCTGACTGTTTGCGCAACATGGCACAGACAGGAAGCCCCGTCAACAAAGTGTTTGCTCTTCATCCTGGCTTTAACAAAGCTGCATCTCTCGCTCTCTTTATTCCATCAAAGCATGAGGCCGTAGTGCTAAACAAATGCCTGCCCACACTGCTATAACCCATTGTCTCACAAGTCCCATTTATGCAGGTTTTACTCTAACGTGGTCCAAGAAAAGCAGGCTGACCTCTGAGCCCGAGCATCTCAATGGGAAGAAACGCGGTCTTTGATTGGGTTAGGAGAGCCGACTCCTGCCAAGCGAAGGCGGGTTTGTGCGCAGCGTGTTGCTCTGCTCGGTCTCCGAGTGTCTCTCTTACACAGAAGTTACACCGACTGACTCACTGACTGACTGATGCTGCGAAGCCTCCACTCCTGAAGCTGCTGCTGCTTCATTCTTTTCTGTGAAGACAACTAGAGGATGATGGCAAGAGTGGTTTCAGTTTTGGTGCTTTAGTACTGGCGCTTTCTTTGACCTTTCTGTTTCCATAAAAGACCATAAAATATTTGGTTTATATTGTTAATTGTTGACACATTTTAAATTACGAATACAATTTTCTCAAACTCAAAGTTTAATTTTTAATTTTAGTTTGATTTACAGTTTTATCAAACAAGTAGTTTGGAGACATTGTTTATAAATGCTTTACTGCTTTTCTACTCCTACTCATTGTTCAAGTTCAAGTTCTGAGCATTTGTAAGGCGCTTTTCACAGTTTTAACTCAAAGTCTCAAAGCGCACATTGCATAAACTTGCATTTAAAAGGCATTTTTGAAATCGCAAATCTCGTAAATCATGGACGTTTTTTTATTTTTCATGGAAGTTTATTTTAAAGGAGTTTATGTAAGAAACTAGGTTCTTATTGTCCATATTTTTTTATGAGCAACCAGTCGGTTTCATGAAAAAATAACTTTGAATTCTATTCGTAAGAAATGATCTAAACTGATTTTAAACGGAAATTGCAACTGGAGCTATTCTGTCTGCCTCAATTTAATTTAGTTTATCAATCTAATTGCATTTTCCCCTCATTTTTGTTCTTGTATATGAGCCGAAACAATGCTCAGAATCCGTTTTGCACATCGTTATTTGTAAGGAAAATGGGAACGTCAAAAAGAACAACACATGTATAAAGTTCTTATACATTCAAATGCACCGACTGTTTATGATTTTACTTTCACACTTTGCGGAGCTGCCATCTGTATTCATGCATGCCGTGTTTGACCATGGGTAAAAATACATGCCAACTCATGTGTAATTCATCACGTTTAGTTGTTGGGAGGCAAAGCGTTCTCTCTGACAATAGCTTTTCCAACCAGAGTATCAGAGAGAATTGCAAGAGACAGAAGCCCCGTGATTTTTTTTTTTCTAGGTCAGTTACACAGCAAGTCAGAGGTTCAAACCATTTAACCTCTGCACAGCTCTGTTGGCTGGGGAGACTTTCTTTTTATCCAGAGCAGTAGTGATTGCCAGTTCTGCCCCGACTTTTTTTTCTTGATTCCTGTCTTTTTGTTTAGAAGTGATGCATCGGAACAAGAGTAATCTCAGTTTGAAGAGAATGTGCTGGGATTGATTTTTCTTCTCGAGTGAAACAATTACAGCCACACGAGGCATTCCCGTCTGTCCTCACTTTTATGCATTTCACTTTGGAGCTTAATTATTAGTTTTTCTCTTTTTTTATTTCTCAAAAACGTGTGAAATTTTTAGCTAATGCTAGAAAGCAGCATCACCTCTTTACAATCCAACAACTTCATTCTTTCCCTGGGAATTTCCTAAGCCACCCCTCGATTCACCAGTAAAGATAAATATGCTAATTCAGTATTTCCTCCCACAACCCGAAAACAATTTGACTTTGCCCATGTACTTGACTTCGCCTATGCACTGCCACTTTTTGATCTTCAATTCCCACTTGCACTGTCAAAACGTCTTGCACATTCCATTGCACCTTCTGTATATCTGGTTCCTATACAGTATTCTGTACTGTAATATCTGTATACAACTCTTCACTCTACTTTTTCAGTGCACCTCTATATTCCTATATATTTTTATATCACATATAGATTTCATAACTGTAAATATACCTCATACTGTATGTACTTCTGGTCAGATGCTAACTGCATGTCATTGTCTCTGTACAGGTACCTTGCACAATGACAATAAAGTTGAATGTTGAATCTAATCTAATCTAATGTGCTTGTTTGCGATTGGATGGCCATCTTTAATGGGCGTGTTCTTGACTTCAGCTCAGGATGAACCAGAAATGGATGGTGTCAAAGAAAATAGATCAATTGGTTGCTGTGTCACAGTTTGCAAACTATTTCAAATGAAAAAATAAAGTTGACTGGATAATCTATATTTTCTAAAGACTATTATTTTTGCAATAAAAAGTCCATTCTTTATTGTATCAGGCCATGGCTTCATCGTAAAAAAAAAACATTGCATTACAGTAGATCATTTGCACTCACGGTGTGAGAACTGTAGACATGTCTCAAAACCGAACAGGTTTAATGATGGTTGTTCTCATTTTTTTACTGAACAGGGTGAACGAGTGACGGCTTCGCAGGAAACAAACAATGCCCTGCCAATCAGCGGGCAGCTATTGTTCCGCCAAACCTCATGTTCCGCCTCTCCACACTGCCAAAATTCACAACGTTCTCCGCTCCGACTTATTATTCATAGCACTATTCAGATGAACATGAGCTGCCGAGGCGTCAGTGACTATGAAGTTTGAGAGCTGCCTTTGTCCTTCTCTCCCAAAGCAAAAGACGAGCGTTGTCAGGCTACAATTAAGAACAGCAGAGAGGCTGTTAATAAATGTCGCGGCGAAGATTCCGTCTGCGCGAGGACAGAGATTGAGAGAGCGAAACATCGCCTCTGATTGACACTGCCAATCGTTTATTACCGAGTCGTCTTGCGCTCCAGGCTTCTCCTCCGTCTGCTTCAATTCTTCCTTTCAACTTCTTTCATCCCTTTCTTGTGCGTGCCACAAAAGAAAGAAATTAGTATGACAATGGATACAGGCCTAATCTTCGCTAAAGCGCACTCATTACCGCACTGCGTGGAATTAAAAGCGATTGTACGGAATTAAAGTTAATTGCACGCTCCCAATTTCGCGTCTTTTGCCTTGTTGTTCACTCTGAGGTCGTTGACAACTAAGTGATGTTCTTTTTATTTAAACCCCTCCCTTCTTTTTCGCTCGCCGAATGATGAACTTGACAAATAAAAGAGTAATTACAGACTTGTTTTCTTGGCTATAAACTGAATTAATCGTTTTTTTTTCTTTTCATGTTTAAAATGTTCTTCCATTTCCAGATATTTCAGCATGTTGCTGTGTTTTAGATGATATTTAGGGTTTATATTTACTAAAACACTTTATCAATGGAGCTGTAGGGAATCCCAGCATCTGTTTGTGCCCAGCCAATCACAGAGCAGGACATTTTTGCTAGATAAATGCAAAGTGGAATATGTGGCATTAGGTTTTGAAGCAATGGAGCAATGAAAATTTGAGTTCTACACAGATTTTAACACTGGTCTCAAACCCGGGACTGTGATTTAATTGTTAAGCGTGTCATGATTGAGCAAGTTTTGAATGTTCTTGCATTTGATTTGGAAACCACAGCGATCATACTCCCATGCAGACGTTGTTTGACTTTGAAATCATCGTAATAAAGTAAAATGGGCACTTATATTTATACGCATATTTGAAATCGGCGATTATAAGCACCCCCTAAGTTTTTGAGCGTCAAAAATTATAAAAGGGGTGCATATATTGGCGTAAATATGGTATTTTACTGCTTTGAAACTTATTGAGATACTTGAGGTTGGAACTTTAAGTACGCAATTCCCAGTTAAGTACGCACCAATCATCCGTAGGTCAATGCTTAGGCGGGAATTTACTGTACTCTAAGGTTACATCACGGCTTGGTAACAGATATAGATGTTGGTGGATTATACAATGATCATTGATTTGCCAATTCCTAATCCATTAATAGTACTTTATGCAAAGAGAAATTACTCTAACTGTTCTTTTTTTATTCCCACTAAAGGATAATACCATTTAAAAATCCCTGTTCTAGAGTTTTATAGCAAATCTTCTAATGTTTTCAATCCATTCGACATGATTCCTAGTAATGACCCGAACTTGCCGGCTTAGACGCTAATGGATCTGTCAAAAAACACTGTTAAAGTAGCTTGTTGGCGCTCTCAGCCATTAGACGCTTTGCTGTTTCTGTGTCTCTCTCTTTCGTCTTCTCACCTTATCGTTGTTTGGGCTTCTGTGTGGGTTTGTGGCATAATTAAGAAATATTTATTTTCCTGACGCGTCGGCATTTACAAGGCTCTGTTGGAAGAGAGGAGCGTTTTGACGGTGACAAATAGAAACTGAGTTTATGAGGTGCAACCCAGGAAAACGTTGGTACTTGGAATAAAGCGTTGACATTTTCTGGAGTTTCTGCTGATCTTCACAGCTCTGGCCAGCTCTGTGCCAGGCTCCGGTGAGCCCGCGATCACCTTGGCGCAACCTTGTTTGAAAAGGCACATAAAGCAGCGACTGAAAGAGAAGGGGCAGCTGACCTTGACTTGGCTGACTGACCACAGCAGAGACGAGCCGTGTGCTGAGCCATGACTGTCGCTCACCCTGATCGCTCATGTTTGTCTTTCCAATGCTGTTTTTAGCCTGATCAGAGTCACAGTGCGTCTTCATTTTTTTTTATTTTTGGCTGTGGATTGAGACCGTTAAAACTCTGAAAAGCATCTTACAAATGCTCAGAACTTGAACTTGAACATGAACTTGAAATAAGAGTGGTTGGGGTCTCAAACTCATTGCCTGGGCGACTTTGCAGAAACCGATGATCTCTCAGGGTTCTTTTAGCATTTATGCACAACCATTCTGGAAATGTGTTTTAATTCCATCACATGAATGGCATTCCTAACATTTTTATGTGATGTTTAACACAAATGGAAAAGTAAATGTTGTGGTTTAAAGTGTGAGTAGAGTGTGAGTTCTTTGCTGGTTCCATTGGGTGCTTTTTTAAGTGGTTTGTATAAACACACTCACACTGTAAACACGCTGTAAACACACACGTGAAAAAAATCTCAAAACACACTTGCTCACATACATTCAGACACACTAAAAAGTCACTCACTCACTCACTCACTCACTCTCTCCTAGCAGAAAATACAATTCTTTATATACTTATAAAGTGTGTGTAGATATGTAATATATGATTTATTTAGTTTGGCTCAAGGTTCTCCTCAAAGCAATAAACGATTTTCCTGTCATTTTGGTTGATTTATCAGATGTGATCTCATCATTTAACAACAACAAAATGCCATTGGCTTTTGTTAAAAGCTATTCTCCAAAAGTGCTTTTAGTTAGCGACATTGTTGGATTACAGAAGGCGGGGCAAAGAATGAAGTGAAGGAATCCCTGCTGCGAGGTTCAATCCCAGTAACGCCGCTCCAATCCAGACTCCCGCAATATTGGCTTTTGCGGCACTTCACCGTAGTCGCCGGTGCTTAATCTAACGGGACAGCCGGTCACACGGACACAAATGTACAAGTCCGAACACAAATACCTGACGGAGACTGAGCTTGTGCTGTGTAAGCGCTTTAAAACTCCCCTCAGCAAGGTGACTGTGATGATAATGCCGGCTGGATTTTTCTAAAGCAACAGCAAACATGATGTGCTCTAATATTAGCCTTTAAGACCAAAACGGCCAGTCTTTGGTTTTACTTTTAGAGTTGCTGTTTTGGGCTTAGGGTGGAGTGGAAGGGCAAGGGTACGACTCCCAGGAGCAGCGGGTAAAGCGGCCATTATCACAGAGACAGGAACGGTCCGATTAATCAGAGCTCACTCAGGGGAGGAACGCGACAGGAACGCTTTATCCTGATCGTCCCGCGGACAGCATCCCTGCCCCTGATGCCTTTTTGCGGGTTTTTTTCGTTACTCACAGATGACTGTGCAGAGATGCCGTACTTGTGGAATGCGGTGGGAACAACTTTGTGTATTTTACATGTATTTTATTCATGTATCAGTCAGTGATTCCGGTTTTGTTGGCACCACGGAAATTACCGTATGTTTTGGACTATAAGGCGCACCAGATTTTATTGATTTTGCTATTGTTGGATACGGATAGGACAAAATGCTTCTCACACTTCAGAATTGAGCTTATAGTCTGAAAAATATAGTAGAATTGATTAATATACAAATCGACAAAGATTTTAGTTGTGATTCGTTGAATTTTATTTGCTTCTTTAACCATTTAAGGAGGGAAAAAAAAAGCTTTTATTTTTTTAACAGCCTAATTGTTGTTGACCAACCCTGTTTCGCTCTGTTTGACTCCATCTTCTCTCACAGATTCAGATTTTTCAGCAGATTAAGAGAGTGACCAGTCATCTTTCTTAAACATCCTAGTTGTGCAGTTGTATGTCTTAAGAAATTTAAACAAGACGTTACCAAATTTGGCCGTTTTTTTTTTTTTATTTGCGTTGCTTTTTTGTACATTGCCTGGAGAAACAAGGGCCTGTTGTACATCGAAGCAACCTGATGCCTCCCTCAGGGATTTGAACTTATAACCTTTTGTGTTGCTGGCTCTGTGTTGAACTAATTGATCCACAAGCCTTTTTTTCCTTTTTTTTTTTTTTTTTTTTTTTTTTTAAATCAACCTTTCAAGTAGGGTTTTGCTTGCCCTACTAGTAAGTTATGAGTTGGTTTTGAGGTTTGTTTATGATTCTGTGGTTGATGGTCAAAACCGGGACCATAAATTTGTGATTTTCATCCACGGTTCCATCTTTCGTGAACACTCTTGATCTATAGCCTCACTGAACCTTGTAGGAGAGGACCTGCTGTTCTTGTGTTCTCGTTTGGCATCTTTCCTTCCAATTTGCTTTTATTTTTTTTCATCCTTAGGCTTTTGAAGGGTAGGATAGTGACTGTGATCTATGTGGGCTGGTTGACAGGCATGACACTGTTGATTTGCAGCAAGACCCCGGGAGAACACAAATGGGGAGAAAAGTGTTAACGGAAAGACAAAAGTGCTTTGGATATTTTAGGGGTTTCCTTTTTAATACGTATTAGGTTTTTTCTAGTTTTGTCTTTCTTTTTTGTCTTCTTTTTTTTTTTTAGCATCATGATGAGATGTTAGAGCTTTTCATCTCATTTGTTTTTTTTGGACTTTTAAAAAGCTTTGACCATGTACCATTATATATATATATATATATATATATATATATATATATATATATATATATATATATATATATATATATATATATATATATATATATATATATATATATATATATATATAT
>MU204278.1:5928678-5943531 GCA_017309775.1 Paedocypris sp. Pulau Singkep | reverse complement strand
TTTTTTTTTTTTTTTTTTTTTTTTTTTTTTTTTTTTTTTTTTTTTTTTTTTTTTTTTTTTAATTTCAAAAATATTTTTTCCCACAAAATATGCAAATGTTTTTCTGGATTATAATACACAAACAATTTATTTTTATTTATTATTGAAATATAAATATTATATACATTTTAAATATTGTTTTATGTATGTATATATTATATCAGAAATAATTAAATTTAAATTTTCTAATATTAGAAATGTATTAAATGTATACAATAACAAAATTATTATTATTATTATTATTATTATTATTATTATTATTATTATTATTATTATTTTAAGAAGTGTTAGGCTTATACCAAAAATACAGTATTTAGTAGATGCTTTTTTTTAAAAGAAACTGACAGTGAAACGATGTGTTTCTTTCTGTCGGATTCAAATCCACAACCTTTGACGTAGCGAACTCTAGCGCTGCTGATTGAGACCCCAAGAATGAAATGATGTAAATCAACCGTGACCTCATTCATTCACCGTGATCAACAAACGAGGCAAGGACAATTCCTGGAAATGTGAAAGGCCGCTCCGCATTCCCCGCGGTCTTAGCAGGCATGTGATGTACGGGCCGATAACAGTCAGCCCGAAGTTTCCCAGATCTTTCTACAATCACCTGAGTCCAGTGTTCTCTCCCGGGACTGGGATTGTAAGCCTACACCACTCTCAGAGACGAGCCAAAGCCCCGAACAACAAAACGCGCTGTCTCTGAGTCAAACAGCCAGGATGATGCGGTCCCTCGCCGGTGGGCTCCTCTGATCACATGATTAAATGAAACCCATGTCCTCTCTGATCGCTTAAGCCGTGGGCAGGTTTGTAAATTCAGCTTTTCATTTATTCATTGTAAACACAGGCGTGTGGATGTGATGGAGGTGAACGTGCCGTCTCCTCTGCTGTGTTTTTCACTCGCACACTGACAGCCAGCGCAATGAATAAAACATATTGTGCGCACAATGTCCTTTTTTGTCAAATGGTCCGACTTTTTTAGTTCAGGGAGTTAAGGGGTTGTGATTTGTTTGCCGACTTTTCTGTTGCCATACGAAAACGTGATATTTTCTTTTCAAATTACATTTTTCGAGTTTCGATTATTTTGAGTACATTGATTTATTTATTTATTTTTTTTTTTGGCAATGACTGAAATAATTGGTTGACATAACAAGTGTAGGTTCGTCTTTATATCTTTATCTCTGTCTCTCTGTCTATTTTTTTTTCTGCCTCTCTATCTCTCCGTGTTTGTCTATATGTCTTTCATCTTTTTTTTCATCTATTTGTCTTTCTCTGTCTGTGTCTCTCTACCTTTCCATCCATCCATCCCCCTTTTAAAAATTATTCTGTTTATCGCACTGCTCATTCAAGCTATTTGTCCATCTCTATCTGTGTGATATTTTGCATTAGTTGCTCTTTGCACTATATATTTGCACTCTAGATATTTTTTGGGCATGAAGGCTAATTTTAAACTGAATATAGCACACGCATTATACTCCCAATGTGACCTTCCTGTACACCCAGCCTCATCTCAGAATGCCCAGAGTCCATCCGCTCACACGCTACCCATCCTCAACAAGTTACAATCAGCCACTTTGCCAATGTCGCAGTGGCATGGGTTTAATTAGCAGGCTAAAAGGGCAACCAGCTGCCAGCTCCCATAATTCTAATGGGGGCTCACACTACATGCCCCCGGGGGAGCTGGCAGGTCCTGCCGCTCTCCTCACCAGCCCCGCGCTCTCGGTAAGCCAGTGTGTCATTTCCTCTGGTGGTCCATCAGCACTCGCACACCGGGCTCTGTAAAGGGAATTGCTTCCCTGTTGATCCCGTTTTTGTAAGTGCTCGATCAAACGTTGTCATTGTTACGCCTGCGTCGAATTTTTGGGTGGCGTTTTCTTGACTTTGCCACGTGAACTTGTGGAAATAATAAAGCTTGTGCATTACAGTACATGATTTTGGTGAGAGAATGTTTAGATAAGTAGCAGCTGACATATTATTATTATTTGATGTGGTAATATTATGATTAATAATAAAATAATTAATAAACAAAGTATTATTGGTTTTGTTTTTCGTAGTAGTAATAGTACTGTAGTACTTTGGTAGTTTTTCAATAATATATATTTAGCATAATTTTTGTTACTTTTTTTTACACACTCTTTCTTTTTAAATTATTAAGTCTGTCATTTTTAATAAAAAACACAATCAAAAACAATTGATCTAAAAATAAGTAACGTGTTGTTTGTATTATTCCAAACAACAGTAATAATAATCATTATCATCAGTTATATTTTTTTTATAGTAATTTATGAATTTTAAAATGAGAATTATTAGGATTTTTTGTATCCTTCTATATATTTTTAATCTAGTTAAATGTTTAATAGCTATTTATGGTGCTTTAAAAATAATCTGTATGTACTTTGATGTCACAGAGGTTAACAGTGTTTCCCTTCTTTCAAATTCAATCGGATGTTTTGCTGCCTAAGAAGCTTAAGCTTAAAAATTGTACTTTTTGGAGACCATGCAAAGCTATGCAAAAGCTTCTGGTCCAACAGCTTTAGAGCTTTGTGTTATTGATCGCTCTGTTGCTTTTCTGTAACCATCTGTCATGTCGTGAGGAGAGAAGCCCAGAGCATGTCTGAGGGAATCCAGGAGGCTCTGGTCTTTACGGGATTTTGCCACTTCAGTGGACACTTGTCCAACAGAGTCTGCGACGCCTTCAGCTGTGGAGCAACTTCTACTGTACATCTTCTGTTCACTTTCTGCAGAAAGTTCAGACTATTCCCACAAGACTTCCTCACGGACTTTCAATAGAGCATGTTTTGCGTTCAATTGCTATAATTACTCTAAAAATAACATGATTCGTGTGAAGGAAAAACAATATTCAGTGTAGATAAATAGACTTGTGAGATCCGTGTTGGTCTAAATTTGCTGTGAAACACGTTTATTATGCCTTTGTCTGCTTCCTAAAGCATGACATTTTTTACTCGTAGTTTTATTCTTTTGCTATTATTTTGCCTAGAAAATGTTTTTTCGAGGTGAGGCTTTGTTTTATAAATTATTATAAACCTACAAATTGTGTTTGTTTAAACATATAGCTTTAAAACATCCTATTAGCATTTATTCTTTTTCTTATTCTTTTTTCCATTTCTGAGCCTAATGGTCGGGATACACAGAAGGAAACTCACAGACCACATGGAGACAACTGCACGCAGAAAGGCCCATTTGGGTTTTGAACTTGAGTCCGAAACAGGACAGATGAGTGCAAAAGAGCTGCACTTAATCCGTTCATAAATCAGATGGGGAAATATGCAGTTTTGTGTCAACTCAACGTGTCTCAAAAAACGCTCTGTTTTCTTTAAACAATAAACCTTCTAACCAACCTTCTAATTCCAATAAATATATACCTACATATACCGGTATTGCATTTAAAAAAAAAATCATTTTCATTTTAAATATCATAAAAGAAAAATGAAACATTTACAATTACGTATAATTCATTTTAAAAAATGAAAGTTTTTTTTTTATTCATTTTTTTTTTTTTTTTTAATGTGTGGTAAACGCATTAGGCTCCCCTCATTGCTGAGAGTATCTCTGTGTGTACTAGTTGGTAATGAAAGGTGACTTCCCTTCCAGCCACTGGCCTGTGACGGCTCTTCCTGTGTCCGGCCCTGAAGCATCATGTGGGCTTGTGTCCCACCTTGACCATAATCTGCCCCCTCCACTTCCCTCATTTAAATAATTAGTACAACACACCTGACTAAAGCACTTCAGGGCCACTCGGCCACACTTTCAGCTGAAAGGGCAGGTGATTCGTTCCCTGACTACACGGGTTAAAACATTGAAGAGTATTTTATGGTTTTCATGATGTCATTGATTCTCAGTCACATGATGCTTAATTTGAATAAAGATTGTTGGCAATGATTAGTTTAATTATAAAAATTGGTAAATAATAATGAAACATGCGGCAATTGGGGCTTTGTGTTTCGGTGTTTACAGTCCCTTTACCCTATGAGTTTAAATGGGATTCATCATTCAACTTTCACCATCCATCCACTTTTCAACGCCTTCTGACTTTCATTCTGTGAAATGTCGCTCTACCTTTGAATACGTCTGGAGACCTACTTTATCCACTGGAATCATCTTCTTCACATCTATTATACTTGAGTTAATTACATGTTAAGTTTGGCCTTCATTGTTCACCATGTCCATTAGTTTCATTGAAGTGAACACAACTTTTTTTTGCTACTTTTTTTTTTTCTACTTGGGTCAACTTTTTTCTTTCATAAAAGTAGAAACATGGAAAAATGTGTCTTTTTAGGCACTAACCCAATTGCTAATCTGAAATCGCCAAACATATATGGCTAATATAGTTGACAGGGACACTTTCGTATCTCTGACAGTTTCATATTTTGCAGGATTTAGCATTTCGGCCTGTTTTGCATGGGCTAGGAAGGGCAGAGGATTCACCAGTCATGGCAGGGATGCTAATGAAGGAATGAATGAATAACTAATAAAGAGAAGGGCTTGTTTATTAGCGCTGCAGGTGAGCGGGGAAGAGTGCAGCCATGCTGGCAGGAAGTCTAACGCCAGACAGCTGCAAATTGGCAGCAGTGTTCGGCTCTGTAGTGCGTTTCTTTCTCTTCCCCAGTTGTGCACACACACACACACACACACACACACACACACTGCACACACACTGCACACGCCGAGAACTGTCACCGGGACTCATGTCGTCAATCAAACTGGCGTCTGGAGCTGAGAGCGAGGCTAAAAGGCCATGCACCGATTGGCATGAGAAGCCAGACGCTTTACTCGTTTTGAAGCCAGATGCTTTCCTAGCCTTCTCTCTGTCTCTCTTCTTTACTCTCTCTCTGTCTCCCTCTCTCTCTCTCTCTCTCTCTTCTTCTCTATCTTTATTATTATCTCCCTCCTCTTCCTCTCTTTCTCACTTAGTTTATCTCACATTCTATCTCTCTCTCTCCCTTTTAGACTATCTCTTTGTCTTCATCATTCTCCCTCTCTTCTCTCTCTATCTCATAACATCTATTTTCCCTTCTCTCTCACTTTATCTTTATCTCCCACTTCATTATCTCTCTCACACACCTAGACTCTCTCTCTCTCTCTCTCTCTCTCTCTCTCTCTCTCTCTCTCTCTCTCTCTCTCTCTCTCTTCTTTACACTTCATGTGTACTTTACACTTCACACAAAGCTTCATTTTATCTGTCAATCTTTCCTCTGTCAATCTCTGTCAATTCTCTTTCTGTCTCTCTATCTTAGTCATTCTCTAACTCTGTCTCTCTATCTTTGTCATTGTCTCTCTCTCTGTGTCTCTCTCTCACTTAGATGTCTCTCTTTCTATCGTTATCATTCACTCTCTCTCTCTCTCTCTCTCTCTCTTAGACTATAATTATCTTTATCATTCTACCTCTCCTCTCTCTAATACATTCTATCTCCTTCATATCTCCTTCTCTCTTACTTTATCTTCATCTTCCACTTTCTCTCTCTCTCTCTCTCTCTCTCTCTCTATCTCTCTCTGTGTGTCTCTGTCTCTCTCTCTCTCTCTCTCTCTCTCTCTGTACGTATATTAGTTAAGATATAGTAATATAATGTTTTAAATAGTTTTTAAAAGTCAAAGTCTCTTTCTCTCTCTCTCACCTTTCCGTTTTTGCCCCTCTGATCACTTTGCTATACAGTATTTGAGGCAGATTTAGATACCACAGATGGATGTTCAGATCTTGTGGCAGGTTCTTCTCCATGCACGTCATCTCCACTCATCTCTCGCTGGAAACATCGTCAGCATTCTTTAAAGTGAACTTTTACATTTACATTTTTTTTTTTTTTTGAATAGTGCTGTGGTGTGATCTTCTGTAGTGAAGGCATGGATTTTATCTGTTTTATGCCAATATGCTAATCATGTTCATTAATTATGTGACTATTGAATAACAGTGAAGGAAACCGTCAGATTAAATATTCTGCACTGAGGAATTATTCTACAATACCAGTTATTTCAAATCTGCATGTTTTATACACCTTTTTATAATCTTTTTAGGAAGCGACTACGTAAATTATAACAAATCGTATTTTCATCTACTCTAAAAAAAACCGGGAATCCATCCAAAGTTTTATTCATTGCTTTTATAAAGTTTTCTACATTTTAACACATGACATTTCAATTTTAATTTTTTTCACTATTTCTTTTAATCAACTTGAGGTCAGATCAACAGTTTAATTATGTTTAATAATGTTATTTTAAAATTAACTTTCAGTAGCCAAAACAAAGTTTTATGTATTTATCTTTTAATTTATTGAATCTTGTTCAAAAATCATATATACACATACACACAACTTGAGGTCAAACAGTTTAATAATAAAACAGTTTAAGATTATTTTTAAATCTGCTCTTCAGTAGCCAAATCAGAATAGTTTTTTTTAAATGTATTTTTTAAATTATTCAATGTATACTTGTATTTAATAAATAATAAATACAGTATACGTATCATTTGTAAAGTTGTAAAAATGTATATTGTAGTGTTATACATTATAGATCTATAATACATTTTCTATGTACAATTAAAATTTAGTTTTTTTTTTTTTTTTTTCAATTTTTAGTTAACTGCTCGCAATTGGTGATAAAATGGGCCCGCAGCTTCCCTTTCAGACTGGACCAGCACATCACAGTAGATCCACATTTCGAGGTCACAAGTTCAGTGCGTCTGGCATCTGGGGTAAACGCCGTGGGGAAGGTGTTTAATGTGCATGCCTTACGAGATTTGCCCATGTTTTCTGCATTGGCGTCGGTGCGAGCGCAGAGCGACGTTAGCATCTGTGCTTAGCCATGCAGCGTGATTGCATGCGACTGCTCATCTGTCTCTCGTAGTTAGCGATGGGCTCATGCTGGAACTGAATGAGCTTGTTTACCTTGCTTCTCTAAAGTAGCTATCCCGTTTCCCATCTCCCTCTGGTTTTCCCACTCGTGTTTTCCTAGCCGCTGGTAGGAAGGCAGAACTTTCCGAACGGGCTCCTAATTAGTGGAATTAGCTGAGGATCAAAGAAGACAATTAAAGGTGGTGCAGGAACAGAGGCGGGCATCATGCCCACTTCATTTGCATAACAACACGGCCGTCTGCGCGCCAGCCCGCGCTTGTTGCTCATTACTGCCAGTCCAAATGCAACGGCTGCTGAGAGTCACTTACTTGCGCATCAGATGGGTCCGTTTCAGGGTTTTTTTTGCGATGTTTTGTTGTTGTCGATGCGCACAAATTAGTCAAGGTGGAGTTTGTTGGCCAAAAAATGTCAATCTATCTTAAGATCCTTTTTACCTCAGTCACAAACCTTGTGACTGGTAATAAGCTTGTGTTTATTTCCAATTTTTTTTTCGGTGGTTACATATTTTGTTCATTTGTATTTTGTTATTGTTCTCATGTATTAATGGGAACTTTATCCATTCTAATTGGATGAATCCCCAACAAATCGGCCTTTATTAGACTAGAGCTCTTCAGAATTGCTAGTCAGTCACAAATCCGAAATTATGTGCATATATTTTATTTTTTCCCTTTTCCTCTTATCATTATCCTCACACAAGCAATTATTGATTAATGCAAAAGAATCAATGTGATGTCTTTTTTTTTCTTTGAATTAAATTTTGTTTTCAAGAAATAGATTTAGTCTATTTTATGTTTTTTTTTTTCCATTTATGTTTATTGTGTGTATGAAATAACAAAGACGAAATACACACAACAAAAATACACACACACACAAATACATGTACAGATAATCAAATAATAATACATGAATACTTGTTTTATTTATTTTAATAAATCAATTAAATACATTTATTCCCATCATCCTCCATCACCTCCTAGCATGAGCAATCATGGCCGTGGCTTATTGAATGATTGTGTGGTGTTGAGCGGCTGCATTGATCCTGTCAGACAGTGAGACTGCGTCACGGGATCTTCAGCGCTGAAGTGTTTGATAAATCACAGGTTTATAACTGAACTGACCTCCGCTTTCTGCTGAAGTGTCATTCTTCAGCGCTCCGGAGATCCATCAGCACTTACAGGACAATAGAGTGCCAGCGTTGAAATGTTCTTTTACTGCTTCTCTTGCTCAATGGCACATTCAAGAGATTAGGATTATTAAGTGATGAGATCTGCCCTGCGAAAAAAAATAATAGTTATTTAAGTCGGTGATCTGTGGGTGTGGTCTGCACATACACACACACGTATACACTAGTGCAAAGATACACATATTAACACACAGAAAATAGGAAATATTTATTTTTTCATTGCCATTGATTATTTTGAAGTTTAATTGACCTTATTGAAGCTACTTGACTGTGTTATTGACTGTGTTAATATATATATATATATATATATATATATATATATATATATATATATATATATATATATATATATATATATATATATATATACACTATATTCTTGATTTTCATGGTTTTAAACTAAAAACATACAATTCCTTCTGTATTCAGTTGATTTAGATTTTCCAACATTTGTCACACTGTTTTGTTAAGTTGAGCCAGATGGGACGGATAAATATTACATGAGCAGAAAGTGAAACGTATGGTACGACTTCTGCAAATGCCTCATCGTAGAGAACAAAGCGTCGTATTTGCCAATCTGGGATCCGGATTTCGATTGGTCCATTAGTTCATCTGTGAATCACTTACAGATGCTAATGGTAGAAAGACAGTCGTCTGTGTTTTGAGTTTGTGTTGTGCTTTTATCTTTTTTGAGAATGTTTTGTATGTGTACAATATTTCTAATCTTCTCAAAAGTACTGTGCCTTCTAGTGGAGTACGTGCCTCTCCATCTTCTCTATCAGTGTGTTCCACCTTTACCATCATGAGGGTCTTTGGTCGACGCTGTTGTTCATCACCGGAATCGCAGCTTTGTTTTGAAAGATGACAAAGACACGTGGCCTTGTGTGTGAAGAGGAAGAAGAGAGTTTTTACTGTGATGTTCACAGCGAGAGCATCTTCTCCGCTTTGTGTTGGAGTTATCAGTCCATGCCGCTCATATTCCTCTATTAAAGCTGTTTCTTCTCCGAAAGCAAACACTTAATGGAGTCGGTGCTTTTTTCTATTTCTTCACCGCCAACCCTGCCGTCCGGTGTTATCATTGCATTTCTTTCCTCGCTTCGCTTTAATTTTCCAAATGTATTAAACCTAATTTCCTCATTTTCCATCAGGCTTTTTCCTCCTTTTCTGTTTTAATGCTCCGCACTATCTCTCCATGACTGTCAGTAAATAGCGTCCAGCCAATAGAAGTGTTAAATATTGTAGTTATCTGTAAAAGACCAGCTGTAGCTGAACTGATAATGCAGACTTAAGCAAAGCCTGAAGCTTTTGATACCTGCATTGGATGTTCATGACTTCAAAATAAAAAAAAGAAAGTATTTCTGTGCGTCATGATGGGTAGAATAGCTCTTAAGTGTTATTTAGAGAGACATTTCCACTTTCTCCCTCTCTTTCTCTCTCTCTCATACGTGTGCAAAAAAACACAGACTATTTTTTTCTCACACAAACACACATTTTCTTTCTTATACTCTCCTCTGTCTTTCTCTCTCGTTGCCACATTTCTACATATCTCGCTGTCTCCGCCTTGCTCTTTTTTGTAAACTATAATTTCGGTACATTTATATAAATTACTTCTCAATTTTCTCATTTAAAGTCGTTACATTATCTTTTTTTTTTTTTTTTCTGTTTTTTTTTTGTTTTGTTTTTTTGTTACCATGCGAAGAATCGTCATTTATCGTGCCGCACATTTACTTGCTACTTCTTTTGTTTCCAGCTTTCCCGACCACAGTGTATTTCTGTATGTAAATAACCTGGACTCTAGTTTCAATCTGAGATCAGTTCCGTCAAGACAATTTCCTCCTTGTTTAGCTGACTGGATTGTTCAAAAACACACTTAAGAAAAAGCCTTCCTCAGCTTTTCGAGCCCAGCGCTCCACTTCATTTTACAGCAATGTTGTCACGGTCCAGTGCTCCGGGTTTTACTCCCTGGGTCATAATCCATATCTCTTGACTGTCATTTAATTAAATACCTAAGGTTTTTTTTTCCATCTTTTGTGTGCGGCCCACGCTCCGGCCGCTGAAGTGCTGCGCTGTGATGTGGCAGGTCATCAATCTGTGGCCGTGTGAAGGGTTTTCTCTCAGTTTACCCGCTTCTGAAGGATGAATAGATAAATGGAGTTTCATTATGCTTCGGTGTCAGCATCCTCCTCCTCTTTTCCTCTTCCTCGATGCAGATGCAGCGGTGCTGAGCTTGTTGTCTAGCTGGAACTGACCCTGAGCCTGATTCAAGTCACAGGTACTTTTGCTGTGGCGGAATAGAAATGGCTCGCGTAGCAATATGCCAAGCAGTTTTGCATAGTCAGTTGATGCAGAAACGGTTTGAATCGTTAGCCCCTTTCACACAGAAATGCAGGAAAAATACCAGACCGACTTTACTGGTGAATACACAAGTGAACATTTCCCGCATTTTACCGTTTTGAACTATTCTAATTCTATACTGATCTTGTACTGTTTTTATTCTCTTCTACATGATGTGGACAGCCCTTTGTCCAAAAGGGCTTTATAAATAAAGTTGAGTTGTGTTGAGTTTTCACACAGCGTTTTAAAAATGGTGACATCATCAACTGGCGACATGCTTTAAACGGCTACGCCTTTTCAAAAATTGATAACAGCGGTAATTGTTTCATATGTGACTATTTCATATGTCACTAACTTTCTTTGATGTGGTGACAAATGTCTTCATCCGCCTGTATTATTAAAAGCACTTTGATTTTGCTGTGTGTGAATATTCTGTGACTTCCTCAGCTGGCGACACCTTTTAAACTGCTTCATCTGCGTAACAGCGATTGGCTGAAATGTTTTGATTGGCTCAGACCGGTCGTTTACGTCACCTTATTCCGACAATCTTCGTTCTGCTTTCACACAGGACAGGTTTCTGGTTATTTACCGGCATCATTACAGGTACCCTTGGTGGAAAAATGCTGTAACGAATTTACCGGCATTTGTCTCTTCACAGCAATTTACCAGCAATTTTTTACGGCAAGGTCTGTATGTGTGAAAGGGGCTAAAACACGAAACAAACAAAAAAATCGATGGAGTATGACGCCAATTTTCATGAGGCTCATTTCGTTTTTTTTTTTTTTTAAATAAAAATAGATTTTGAATATTGTGGTGCAAAAATTTAACAGCAAGTTATAATTTAGACACAACAATGCCAGTACCTGTGGGATCATACAGGGTAAATTCTTGTGCAAAACATGTGTCATAATTGTTCCATATGTCCCATATCTGTGCTGTACCCTTGCCAAACGTGCATCTTATCTGTAACATACCTGTGCCTTACAAATTCCCACCTGTGCCAAACATGTCATACATTATTCTTGCCTGTGAAATCTGTGCCGAAACATGGCATTTATCTTCTTTTTCATCCCTGTGCAAAATATAAACCAAACCTGTTTTATTGCCTTTATTTTTACCTGTCTTACATCATTCATGTGCTAACTCCCTACCATACCTGTTGTATGCTATACATTCATCATGCATGTGCTATACTTGTGTCATACATGTGCCATACTTGTCATTCTGCACACCTGTGCCATAGCTCTGCTTATGCCATGACTGTGTGATTACACCTGTGCTATATCTGTGTGATACATGTGCAATACACATGTCATACCTGGGGTTCATCTGTGCCTTAACTGTGTTTGAGATGTGATATACACTTGTCATGTCTGTGTTACACCTGTGCCTATCTATGTCACACTTGTGTAACACACGCTATGGCACAAGCGTACTACAAGCCTCATTTCTGAATCATACATGTCATTCTCATGTTACAGAAGGGTCATGTCTTTCCTTTGCTCTACTTGTTAAACAAATGTCATACCTTTTTCATAACTATGCTAAACATGTTACACAAGTGTCATGTCTGTGTCATGCTTTTGTGCTATACATGTGTTATAAATGTGCAACAGCTCTGTCACACGTCCTTCAATTGTTATAAGCCATGTGAGACCTAGAGGAAAAATGACCAGGAAAAGTTCTACTAGCACAAACCAACAGTATAACTGATCTTCAAGTACTGCAATTTACAAAACATGTGTCATATAATTCGACAAATTGTGAAAAATCCATCAAAGCAAATGAATATTAACATGGAAACAATACCACGTTATTATTAGCATAGACGCCGCTTTAAGTAAACCCTGTTATGAATTTCATCTCACCCTCATAAAGTGGAATTAATAGCTGTGAACAACTAGTGCTGTTCCTCGGATGGAACGGATGATAAAGGTGAAGTCCAAACCTGATTAGATGAGGCATGGAAGAAAAAAAGTAAGAAGAAAAAAAAAAAAAGAAAGTAAAAAGGAAATGGAAAACAGTGCAAGAGTGAGTGAGTGTGAATAACACAAGGAAAAAAAATAGATTTAGCCAATTAGAATGGGAAGCCACTGGTAATTATGTCTCGAGGGACCCAGATGAATAGTTCTGCATATCCTTTACATAACAAGGAGGAAAAGTTTTTCTGACGGCTCTTTCCCTGTTTGGTCAGTGATGATGAGGCGAGCTAGTTCTGTGCTTTGTAGAGTCGGACCACTTTGTGTTATTCAGTTATCTAAACGTGGAAAGTGGACAGGTTTGGTTCTACTAAACTGTGCTCTGCGTTTGACTGATCTAGTAGAAAGATGATGAGCGGGATTTGCTCCGGTTGTTTCACACAGGGTTTGACTGTGGACACACACACACACACACACATCTTGACCATTGGCATTGTGAAAATAAGGCGATGTCGGACTTGAAATGTAAAGTCGGACTCGTGAGCATGTAGCATGTTTGTTTTCAAAGCACATGTCGTTCTTTTTAAGACGTGTTTTAGACAAGTGGAATGCAGAACATGATCGTCAGGTTTTGCACGCAAAAACATGGCATGGTACAGCAAGGCTTTTGTTTTCTAGCAGTGTTGTTGCAGGAAAATGTCGTAATCTGAGGAATAAGTATGCGTTGTATAATTATCAGAATTTCATTCATTATATCCATTTACGTATGTCTCGTGTTCTCTACATTTTTATTTTTCTATAATTTTCTCTCTCTTTACATCTTGATCGATCTCGCCTTTCTGTTTCATGCTCGTTTTTCCTGTCTATTTCTTTCTGTCACTCGCTTTCTGTCTATCATTCTCTCTTTCTCTCTGTTTCTGTCTCTGCTTTTATTTTTCTAGCTCTTGTTTCATTTTTCTTTCTTCCCCACTTTATTTTTTTATTTCTCATTCTCTCTTATTTTTCCACTTTTTGCTGGAAATTATGGTAAAACTGGGGGGAAATTTGGCAATAATTAAAAATGCCGCACTTTATTGTGTACGTTTTGGAATGGTCCCTAAGCATTTTAGCCTTCCGTATTATATTCGGTTTTTGAAATTGTGCAACTTTTTTTTTTATTATCAAGTCTGCAGGATTATTAATGTTTAAATTTTGGTTTTGCATTTGACATTTTTTCTTTGTAAAGATACTCGTCTAAAGTGTTTCACAATTTCATTTAGTAAAAAAAAATCAGAGCACCCATTTCGACATGGTTCGCCATCTTACTCACTTTACTTTATTTCTTTTTCTTATCTTAATCACACTTTATCTCGCTCTTTTTAATTGTCTCTTCCAAATTTTCATCTGGATTTTTCGCAAATGTCACCATTTAAATGATATGACACTTCAACAGTCATTGTAAGCCAATGCTCATCAGAAATCTCCAGTATTGTGTGTTGTGTAGTTTATCGTTTATAACAGCGTCGGATTGTCTTTAAAGACGCAGAGTCGTCCCTGAACCCTGATACACACCACATTCCGCTTCCTGTCTGTTGGGCTCAGATTCACCACTGCAGGTTATGTTTTCTCAATCTCTTTTTCATTTCTGTGCTGGTGCCTTTGATGGGGAGAGAGAATGAAAGCGTTGGGCTGGCGTCCTCTGTTATTAAAGGAGGCTTAATTTAATTAGTCGTCCATTATCAAGGCCTCTGCTGCCGTGCGAATGTTTCCGTTGCTCCGAGGAAAAGGGAAGTTAGTGTCTCCTGGTCTCCGGGGAGGAAGTGTCCTTTTAATCAGGCTTCTGTTTGCCTTCCATTAGCATCTGTCGGAATCCAGATAGAAGCGTCACTGCTCCTCTCCACATGATCCGCGCCGGACAAGCTCATTCATCCCAGCGCTTAAAATGTGTAAAAATGCACACACACACACACACACACACACACACACACACACACACACACACACGCACACACACACACACGCACAAATAATTGGTTGGATATATACAAATCTGAACAGGTTTAAATACTTCTAATAATATGAATTCTGCAGGGATGCTGGGTGAATTTAGATAGACAATGGAGCGTGTGTGTGTGTGTGTGTGTGTGTGTGTGTGTGTGTGTGTGTGTGTGGAGACTAGCACAGCCTCATTCTGTCATGGTGTGGACGGTCATTAGAATGTATGTGCTGACAGAGTTCACTCACACGCTTCAAACTAGGCCAAAGCCAAGTGACACCACATTACACCACCAAGAGAGACCTGTAAGAAAGACCCTCTCTATCTCTCTCTCTCTCTCTCTCTCTCTCTCTCTCTCTCTCTCTCTCTCTCTCTCTCTCTCTCTCTCTCTCTCTCTTTCTTTCTCTGTCTCTTTCTCTGTCTCTCTCTCTTTCCATCTTCATATTTGTCTCTTTTCTCTCTCTCGTCTCTCTCTCTCAATTCTAAGTCTCTGTATCAGTCTATGTCTGTCTGTTTGTCTCTCTGTCTCTCTCACTCATCTAA
>MU204278.1:5883415-5928578 GCA_017309775.1 Paedocypris sp. Pulau Singkep | reverse complement strand
TCTCTCTCTCTCTCTCTCTCTCTCTCTCTCTCTGTGTGTCTCTCTCTCTCTCTCTCTCTCTCTCTCTCTCTCTCTCTCTCTCTCTCTCTCTTTCTTTCTCTGTCTCTTTCTCTGTCTCTCTCTCTTTCCATCTTCATATTTGTCTCTTTTCTCTCTCTCGTCTCTCTCTCTCAATTCTAAGTCTCTGTATCAGTCTATGTCTGTCTGTTTGTCTCTCTGTCTCTCTCACTCATCTAATTCTCTCTCAGTCTGTCTCCGATCTCTCTTTCTCTCCTTATCTCACTCTCTACTCTAATGTTTACTCTCTTGTTCTCTCATAATTTTACTTTCTTATCTATTTAGGGGGTTTGGGTCTTATCTAATGGGGGGATGTAGGGGACATGGACTCATGTCTTGAAGAGAAGCTGCAGTTTCAAATCCCCCTACAGCTGGTTCTGCAACTAGCGGGTTTAGGCTGCCCACTGCTCCGGGTTTGTGTATGTGCAATTCACTTGAATGGGTTAAAAGCAGAGCACAAATTTCAATATGGTTCTCTACTCACTAACTTTTTTCATTTTCTTCTTAACTTTATCACGTTTTATCTCACTCTCTTTTTAATTGCCTTTTTATTATTAGTTAAATTTCATCTGGATTTTTCACCATCTACACCTTCATTTTACTCAATTTCTTCTTTGTTTTATTTGTCTAAGGCGTTTTTATCATATATGTTTATTGTGCAAGATATATGTATTTCTATTACTGTGCATTACTTTTTATTGTTCATTCAGTTTCAGTTTGTTCGCAGTAACTGTAAGCATCCTAGTGAAGAGCATGCGTCAGTGCCATCGGCTGAAACATGTCGGAGCTACTCGGGATATTTAATTGGGAAACGGGGATGTGTTTTACATCAGCTTTAAAGCGTCTGCTATCGTGAACGAAGCACTGTGTGTACGGTAGAGCTGGAGCTTGGCCCGCAGGCCCGAGTCATTTCCCTCCGATGGAGCGTCTCTTCCTTCAGACTTCTGGGAAGAGCGTCGATGCCGTGCCCTCTGACCTCAGGCGTCTCTGCTTACATCACCCCGGGTTCTCATGAGGAAACTGGGGAGGTTTAGACAAGAGCCTGGACCGATTGGCCACAGACGGCTTCAGAAAAGGGTGTAATGATGCTTGTGTTAATGCTTGTATTGAGAAGGGAGACACGATTCATTCACTGCGTTGTTTCGCCGGCATTCAGACTTTGACTTTTGAATTGGTTTGCTTTTGGGTCAATTTTTGCTTTTGTCCGTGTCTAATGCATTATTCAAAAATGCATAAAAAATGCGGACAATGGTTTGAATATGGCTCTTTTTTTCTTATGGACATTTATTAAGCTGTGCATTCACACAGTGAAAGTGGAATTGTAAGTGGGATTATAAATGGTGGTTGTGCTGATTGTGGTCTTTGAATGCGTGAAGCTGTAATGGTGAGAAAACACACACTTTGCATTTCGTAAAATTATGAAGTGTAGTTAAACAATTAACCCGGTCTGACCCTCTGTTCCGATATCACAATATTACTGTTAACAATTTAAGAAGATGGACAGCAAATGTTTTTTATATTACTTTTTTTTTTATAGTATTCCATTTACATATTCATTGGGTGTCTATTGTTTTGCATTTCTATTAGCCAAAAACATGTTTTTGATCTGATGTTTAGTCATTCACTCTCTCCACCTACAAACTAACAACAACCCTCAATATTTCATTGCTAAATCATCAAAAATAATTTATTGATTATTATAAAAATTAGCTGATCTTTGTTGTGTGTGACTAGTTTTGTCAAAAACCAACCTGAGGGTCAAAAAGTCAAAAAAAATGTATATATTAAATTATATATGTGTGTGTGTTTGTGTGTGTGTGTGTGTGTTATATGCTCATATGAAAAATTCAACACACACACACACACACACACACACACGCACACACACACACACACAAACTCTTCTTGGCACACTTCCATAATGTCTTAACCACTTTATTCCATAAAATGGGGCATTTATTGATTGTCTCTCAAACTCTTTCCTCTTCATTATCTCTCCATCATTCTTTCACTTTTTTTTCAGTCGGCCGAGACGTTCACATCCCCTGCTGCACCCTAAGGTTCGACTCGCCCCGGTCACTCGCTCTACTTAGTTCCTGGATTGATTCGTTGAGTTCGATACCCAAACAAATCGCAGGAGAAGGTCAAGGGGGTTGTTGGCGTGTCCAGTGGTCCGGGCATATACTACATTCTACTGCAATGGTACAAAGACCCCGAGGGGCTGTAGACGTGTCTGGTGCTTAGTGTATAAAGTTAAAGATCCCACCATCACCTCAGGCTGCAGACATTGAGCGCAGACTACAGACCGAAAGCCAAGAGGTTCTGTTGGAGCTAATGAAGTTGGAAAATTGATAAACCGAACCTACTGAGTAGGGGTCAAGCAGAATTAAAGTGCTCTTTTGAGACTGAATGGACTGTTCCACCTTAATATGTCAGCGACTCCACGTCCTGTGTTCTGTGCATTCGCTCCAGCTGCCCTAATAATACCATTCTTTCCTTTCCCAAGTGTAATCAGTGCACAGGTATTTGAGTGTTAGGTTGAGTGGCCAATGACTTCTCAGATTGGGTAGCCAAAATTGCCATTAAGTAAAATCAGAAGTCCCATAATTTTTAAGCAATGCTGCATTTTCTTAAAGCGGAAAAATGCAGTTGTCGTGTGAGGCATCAACTTGTACGTTAAAGGACAATTAAAAATGTTCTGGTCACACGATTCACCATAGAAAGTCGCTTGACCTTCTCCGTCATTGATTTGCACACAATGATTGCGATACAATGTACCTTGCAGAAAAGTGTTTGAACTTTATGGTAATGAGCTGTGCCGCCGTTTGGCAGAAACCAATTACAATGCAGACGTTCTTTACTTAAGAGGATTCGACGTGTGTATTTGTTGTGCGGACTCGTAAAACCATGAGCTTTCGATCGAGTGAGTGAGTCTCCATCACTGAACCAACAGATGACTTGCTTGAAGACATTTTAGTGAAACCTACTGGTCGGGGATCATTTTAGTGAAACCTACTGGTTGCAGCCTTTTGGACACAAATCTTTGTTTCTAATGTTTAATAAGCAACCGTTTTTTTTCTCCAAATTTTATCGGCTCAAAGACTTGCAGGGCGCTTATAATCGCCAAGTTTCAAATATTGACGTAATAATTAAGCGTTAATTTCTTTAAATAATGGACCTGGAGGCATACATGTATATGAGATTTTATTAGCTGAATAACAGAAATAAAGAAACTTTAGAAACGCCGCAACACTTAACAGGGAAAAAAAATAACATTGGAAGAAGTAAGATTAAACAAAAAACAGTCAAACACAATCAGTGATGCGAGTCACAAGTTAGGTTTGTTAAATAAAGAAAATATTGTGTTTTAATAGAAAATTTACGTAAATCAGCCAAAAACAAAAAATTTTATTTTATTTTGTGCTTTAAAAATCTGCGGGGTGCTTATATTTGTGTAACTACGGTACTTCAAAAAGCATCTTGTTGTTGTCTGTAACCAGACCAAGCTTGCCACTTAAATGTAATCAGATTTTCAGATTACAACAATCCAAAAAGTCTAAAATATGAGATTGTAAGTATTAATGGTATTTTACAAATGCGAGAAAATTGCTTTTTGTAATCCTGAATAAAAAAACGTCTTTTCGAAGAAGTGTCTGCAATGTGAGGTTCCTCGCATTTTCCACCTGACAGTCTTGAAGAATGAGTTACACGAGGAGAGAAAACAACTGTTTGTTTTCCACATCGTGCCGCTCATTATCATAGTCGTTTTATTCGCATACACATATAATGACCACGATGCCATCGCATGCATCATTTCCACTCTCACTGCTCAGTTACAGCAGCTCTACTTCATATCGCTTGTTCCTGTAGTTCATTTGCCTTACAGATTTGCTTTGGCTCAGAGCGATTTGTGTGGTTGGCATTAAATCCATTTCTACCGGTGTGTGTGTGTGTGTGTGTGTGTGTGTGTGTGTGTGTGTGCGCCACTCGACTCGCTGGACCGTCTTGTGTGAAGCTCCGTCGCTGTCTTGATGTAGAGGTTGTGTGTTGTGTGTCCGAGTCACTCTCATTATCTTGTTCCTTCTGCTCTTCAGGAGTGTCATTATTCTCTCCAGTCCTCCATCTCGGCTTCGCTCACTGCCTGCTTCGCGTTTAATTAGCTCACTTTGCCAACCATTTGTTGGGAGAGAAAAAAAAAATCCACACAGATGAAGCTCTTCAGTTCAATTATCCCAAATATGATTCCGGACCCTTTGGGTTGGAACTCTGCCCATCCTCGCTGAGTACCAACAACACGAGCATCGCAGCAAGAGTTCTTGTGTGTTCCTGGCCTAGTCTTGCCAACTCGTCAGTCAACTGTCAACCTTGCTGTGGGAAATTCTTCCGCATCCATTTTGAACAAGAACAATTTTAAATGACACTTAGAAATAATTAAAAAAAAGGCTTTCAAATTTGTGGACATACTATTTAAAAAAAAAATGTGGATTTTTTTGTGGGGGTGGGGGGTGCACCTCTTACTTGAGACTTGAACCTTTTGGCTTGGCTGATGAATATTAATTTATGTATGAATATCTTAAACTATGTATTAACTTATCACACATAATCTCCATCCATCCGTCTATCTATATCTATATCTCTCTCTGTCTCCATCTCTCTCTCCATCTCTATGTCGATCTCTATATCTCTTTATCTCTCTCTATCTGTCTCTAGTACTAATGTATGTATGAATATATTAAACTACGTATTAATTTATCACAATAATCTCATCCATCCGTCCATCCATCATCTATATTTATTTCTCTATCACTCTCTCTTTCCCCCTATCTCTCTCTCTCTCTCTCTCTCTCTCTCTATCGATCTTTCTATATCTCTCTTAATATCTATTCATCTTTCTCTTTCTATCTCCACATTTATTTGTATTTACATTTTTATAATTCTTTTTTTTTTTTTTTGTTATTCTTTGTCAGATCCCTGTAAATATCAATCTTTACCGCGATCCCTGGTCCACTCTGGTAGTGTTGAGTTCTGGTTGTGTTGAGTTCTTTGGTGCTTGTGCGAGGTGTGACTACAACTATTAAAGAGATGGATGATCAGCAGAGCTTTTGTCATTCTCCCTTCACTACTTGGTGGCTAATTACATTGGAGTGTAGGTGAATAGAATATTGACCAGAGCCAAAGATTTACGCCAGGACTCCAGATTGAAGACGGGTTCCCAGACATGATAAATATAGCTTGAAATTGAGTTTGGTTAGTGAGTTGTCTGTGTGAAGACGAATTGTAGAAAGACAGTGCTGTTTGGTTTTACCCCAAGTTCCTGCCATCAAATTGATGGAAAAGGAGGAGGAAACTGGGGGGGAAAGGAAGGAAGAAAGGAAGAGACGCTTTGATGAAAATGCAAGTTCTGCTTGAAACATCTCATCTGGTGTGATGGAGCCCTGATTGTCTTGCTACTAGCGCATAAAAAGGAGAAATTATTCTAAGTTGGATCAACCTCCTAACACAATGGTTTTCAAAGTGAAGAGTGCGGTCCATCAGCAGAAAAAAAAAAATTAAACATTAAACAGCCAAAAGGACTGGAGATTAGGGATGACAAGTTTATTTTAAAGATTATTTTAACTGACTCGGTTCTTGATCTCACAAACAGTAAAGTGACCGATTCATTTCGAGTCATTCGTTCATTTTTAACCGAATGTGACCTGTACATGTGACCGAAACGTAGCTCAGCTGTCACGTGGATAGCGAATTGTTCACTGAGGAGACGGAAGACAACACAAGCCTCACAAAATGAGGAAGATGTTTCAGGCATATGTGTTGTAGTGAAATTGTTTCTAGTCTGAGAGGAACAAAAAGTTTTCATTTTTTTTTTTTTTTAAATTTTTTTTTTAGATTCTTATATAGGTTTAAAGGTGGGCGCGACCAAAAAACTAGACCAGAGAACCACTGAACCACTAAAATGGTCCTGAACAGACCATTTTATACTGGTTAGAGATCCAGTGTGTAATAACACCAATGGGTTAATAGTTTCCTTGCTTTTGTTCAGAACAGGTAGATTTCCGAGTTTGATTCTAAGGATTGTTTTCAAAGCTCAAGCCTCACTCACACCTCTAAGCTATTCTTTTCCAATGTTCCAGAGGTTTTTTTGGACTATGGGAGGAAAGCCACAAGAGCACGAGAAGAACATGCAAACTTCACTCAGAAAGACTCCAAGAAAGCTTCAAACCTCGAACGTGTTCCCCTCGCTGGGAGGAAACTGCTTTCTTTTTTTTTTCTCTGCTTTTACCTTTACGTAGCCACATGCTAACTAAGGAATTCCAATGATTTTGCCATTTAATGGGATGCTAATTAACCTTAAGGTCAGCGTCGTAACGCACTGTTACTCTTTGGTATATTTTTTGTAGCGGTCTCTTGTCCGTCTCCCAATGTTGCTGTTTTCAATCGTTCCTGAATCTTTCTAGTGAAACTAGAATTGGAATTATTTCCGTTTTTGCCTTTTACATAAGCCTTTTTACACTCTCATGCTCCAAAAAGTAGCAGCATCCCGGATCATGCAAATGCTGCCCGCAGCTGCTCGCTCTCGGGGGAGTGCTGTCATGTATGGCGCTCATGTTGGTCCATATAGGACGGATTCTTACAGATGAACTCGGCTTGATCAGCCACACGGCACCTGCAGTTTCAGCTTTTTAGGTGGAAAGTCTCGTGAAGGAAATAAATCGCGTTGTTTTGCATTTTCCTCAACTCTATTAAGTGATTTATAAGTCGAGTATGAAAAGTATATTTCTGGTTGGTTAGTTTACACAGTAGCTGTCCGCTTAACTATGCAAATGTGCATGTGTGCATACTTTACAAAGACATAGATCACTAGGTAGTTTTAATGCTGGATTAAGTATGTAGGTACAGGTAGGTATGTATGGTATACAAGAATTTTCCTCAGGGATTAATAAAGTATATCTCTTCCTACCTACCTACCTACCTAGATCACTAGGTATTTTAATGCTGTATTAAGTATTAGTTATGATGGTTAAGGTTAGGGAGTTAATTGTCATGTACAGATTTTTAGTAGATTGTAGTAATTTGATGAGTTACACTGGAAATATCTTGGAGTAAAGATTAAATCTAAGTGAATGGATAGAAGAATAAATGAATGGATGACGATTTGATAGATGGATAGATTGATTGAGAGACGGAAGAATAGCTAGAAGGAAACAAACTGTTAGATGGAGAGATTGTTAAAGAGAGATAGATGCATGTGTGGATTTTGTGGACGGATGGATGATAAATAGGACGTATGTGCTTTATTGAAGACTCGATAAATAGGGGGAAAGGTTGATGGATTCATCAATGATGGATAGACGTCTGGAGGGTGAATGAATGAATGCCTGGCTTGGATGATAGATGGATGAGTGAATCTGTGGCTTGGATGGATGGATGGGTAAATGGACAAACCGGATAAGCGAATAGATGAATGGATATATTTTCATCCCAACTTTCATTTGAAAGAGTCGGATCTGTCTTGTCCGATCTGATTCTTCAGATCTTGACTTTACTAAATCTATCACCTCCGGAAGTTATGATTTACCCTTCTCCACCAAGGGGAAATACAATCTCCTGGACAGTTCTTCATCCCGAGTTCTCTCGAGGACCGTCCCCCACTGTTTTATAGCTCATAACTGGCCTCTCCCACACCGGGGCGGTAATAACAATAGCACTGAAGCAATTGATCTGGAGATTATCCTCAGAATATATGGCCTTCGCTCACAAAGAGTCAGATGGAGAGACGAGAGAGAGTCTGCGAATTAGACATGACGCCTAATGAAAGTTTATGAATGAAACGGCGAGATTACTTCTTGACTAAGTGTGCGGAGATGCTGGTAGAACTGGTGCCTTTTCTCTTCGGCTTGCTGTTATTTGTATGCAGAATAAATCGTCAGAGCGGTTTTCAATTCTGCGCTTTCTGTAGAACGACTTCTGCAGGAGAATAGAGATCTGAGGTAAACGCACGCCCTGCCTTTCTTTTATGCACTTTCATCTCCGTTCAAGCAGCACGAGCTCATTTATGCTGTGAGCGGCGCCCTGGATCCCCCGTGTGCACTTTCTCTTTTCTTTTTTTTTTTTGAATATTGTTCACGAGTGTGAATGAAATCATACTGGCTGCATCGTGTATTGATCTCGTCATTTCATAAATATATAAACAAATAAACACACATTGATTTCATTGGACATTCCCGGACTGACTTTTTTTAAGTCGCTTTAATTTAAAATCATCACAAAACCTTTGGTTAATGCAAGTCAAATTTGTTTGAATTCGTTCAGCAAATTTGACTTGGATTAGTTGACTTGATTTATTATTTTTTTATTTCTCGTGGAAGTGGCTTGATAGAATATAGGAAATCAATTACTGAAATTTGGAAATATAAAATCAGAAATTATTAAATATTTTCACTTTTTTTTGCAGAATCTACAATGCAAAAAATATATTTTATTCAAATGTATTGACTTTAATCTTTTTTTCTGAATTCAGTCTGACCAATTGTTAGGTAGTTTGTTTAAAATTAATTTACATTGTTTAGGGCGTTTAATGCTAATGCGTTTAATACTAGTTTGTTGTTTATGGCTTTCTTTATACATTTTATGCATTTTGTATATTACCCAATGATTTTTCATGGTTATTAGTTAGGAATATTGATGTTTTATAAAAGTTATGTTGTATAAGTCATTGAAGAAGACATAGACTCACTTTTGTTCCGCGTCAAACTAAATGAGAGGCATGCTGAGCACTGTTCTGAATTGTTGTATATGGAACTAGGTTATACGACACTGGGACTTCAAAACAGCAATGCCAACAACATCCCAGCGGCCAATCAGAGTGGAGCAGAGGTCACCAGAGAATGCCATGCAAAGCTGGCATCGCTTTACAGCTTGCTCCAGTTGTCCAGCCAGAAAAACAAACAAGGAAAAAGAAAGAAATGTAGGTTTTCAAAGCAAGTTCGTGTGGATCCAGTAGTGTTGTAAAAAATATTGATATTTCAATAAGTATCGATACTGAAAATTATGAAACTATACAATACTGTGACCCAAAAGTATTGAAACTGTAGGGCTTCCGGGTCTCTTAGCTTTGCGTGTTTAAAACGAAAAAGCGCTAAAGTAGTTTTTTTCCGGAACTTTTACGGTTTCGAGGCAAAAAAAGCACGGTAAGCCGGTGGATGCGGTCTGATAATTATCCAATCGCTACTACAAAAACAAATTGTTGATTGTTTAAATGAATCTCAATTATAAATCAGTTTATATAAATATCTCTGTTTAACTCTGGTTCATTTAGTGATTTAAGCAGATCCCTACCACAATATACAAATAGGACATACATGGTTGAGAAGTAAGCTTGTTAATTTTAAAAACTTGACCTAACAATAAAAACATACAATCATTATTCTAAATGTGTAAGATTTCTTTTAAAGCACCAGGAGGAATCTGAGAACCAACAATCTGAAGCGAAAACTACTACCAAATTCATTTTGTTTAAATTTAATCTTTTAAATAGCTTTTAGGTTGAGTGTTTTATTTCTTCTGGAAAATATAAAAGGTAATGCAGTTTTATTTACTTTTGCCTTTAATTTTCTTGAGATTTTTCATTCAGACACATTTTTATGTTAATGTATTTTTTCCTTACAAAAAAATGGCCCTAACATTAGTCCTACCATTGAAAATTGTATCAAGTATTGATATTTTTCTAAGTATCGTATCAAAGTTGCTATTTCTAGTATCGTAATAACACTAAGATCCAGTTTCCAGATCCCAGTCCACGTTGGACAACAAGCTTGAATGTGGTAAATGCGTAACGTTTGTTTTAAAGGTGTGCGGAACAGAATTAGCTTTTATTATAACATACGCCGCGTTCTGATACAGTCACACACTGCGGCGGTGAGAGAACATGCTCGGCTTTCTAATCAAGGCCACTAATTCAGGTCTAATCTGGTTTTGCGTCCCATGCGGAGTCTCGGTGAACAGCTTCTTACAGCGTGTGCGACTAAAGACCACGTCCAAGCCAATTGTTTTAGATATGATGTAATTAAACTAAAGCTCTTTAAAGACTGGAGGACCGACTCCTTCGGTGAGCGTTCTATTAAAAGACCATTTAATCATGATTCTCAGGGGAAGCGGATTCAGCTCTCACTTATTGCCAGAAACTCTAACCGTGACTGAGGGCTACAAGCTGACAGAGCATCTAAAGGTTTCCAGGAGCACTTCAGCGTCATCAGACCTTGTGTGCACATCCTGTTGTGCCATTGAAATGACAAAGACTGGACGGAGCACAGGCAATGGTCTCTGTTAATGCCAAGCCTATATTTAGAGCCAACAAGCCACATTCACCAACTGTAACACACTTTCTACGTATTTAAGGTATTTGCGGCAATATAAGCACTCCCCCTGATTTTTCAAAAAACACACACAAAAAAACTGAAAAAATCTTACATTTTTATTTGCATTTTTGGCTACATTAACCCTCCTGATATGTTTGTTTCAGAGGAACATCAATAATGTTCGCAGGTCAATTTGTGCGGGGACTTTATTATGGATTTAAGTGTCAGAAACCCCAAGTGTCAAAGTTTCCCAAAATGGTGTGTGTGTGTGTAAGAGAGAGAGAGTGTGTGTGAATGTGAGACAGCGGTGTATTTTGTCTCATTGTTGCAAAGAAACAAATAGTATTTGAACTTGACTCTTTTTAGCTTCCATTTTGTCTGAAGTGTCAAATTGTTTCGAGTATTATCTTTGTAACAATAACATGTTAGAAATATGTGAACTGAACCATTTTATACATTTTACACTGTCACAAGACAATCAGGAGAAGTTTCAAAGTTTCAAAAACTGAAGTTCCCTTAAGTTTTTGGGCTTCTAAAATGGGAAAAAATTGGTGCTTATATTTGCGCAAATATAGTATTTGCCTTGACTATCAAGCGTGTGATGGTTTGTTCATGAGTGAGTGGAGATATAGACTGGAAGTGACATAACGATGGACCGGTTCATGACTTGAAGAAAGCATTTGTAAGTTCTCTTGATCTGCCTGCCAAAAATGTAGTGCCAAAATTGTTCGAAAGACAGATGTGCCCTGAAATATAAGACCTAGTAAAGATCAGTGAAGTCCAACAAGTGACCAGTCTAGTGAAAATTACACAACACTCTCAAACTATGTGATTGAAGTATTTTTTTACTAGGCTTTAATTACTAGGCTTTTTATAATATTGACTAGAATAATTACGTTCTTCAATTATAGTTTTACAATTTTTGTATAGAAAACACATTTTTTTTAATTATTAAAGATTGCTTTCAAAAGTGTTGTAGCACTTCATTCAAATGCATTTAAGGTGAAAACAGATGCTATGTTTGATGATGCGTGTCATAATCCAATGCGTCTTAAAGGCCAAAAAAATAGTGTGTTTTTCAGGGTTGTCTGATATATAATTGATTTTTTTAAGCCGCTCTGGATGTCGATGCAGGACTAACAATGATTCTCATTTCATTGGTGTGTCAGACACAAGTGTGCCTGGTTTCGTCTGCTGTGATTGGTTAGCCTTGGCAGTCTCACGCAAGGTCTAAAACATTGGAACATTTGTTTTTAAAAGCACTTGCTCTCGGTTTAATTGAGAACTTCTACTTTCCAAACACAATGGGTGTAATTACTCGCCGTCGTGGAAGAAGAAGAACATCTCTAAACCAGAACCAGAGCCAGAGTCTGCAGAAACGTTCAAAGGCAGTCAAGCCATTCAGAAGCTAATCCCACGACAGATGCCCGTCAAGACCTCGGTTACAGAAGGTGTTTCTGTCACTGTAGAAACATGGCGTATTTATTCTCCTTCTTGGGAAACACTCCTTTTAGCCTCCTGTGGCGACGCATGGCTGAAGCTCAGCAGATGGTACGCTTGGGTTCTCCTGGCACACCAGTTCAGGACGTCTCTTTTGGGCTTAAACTATTGTCCACATCAGCCTGTGACGGATGCTGAAGGTCCGGCTGGTGAATGAAGGAGGAATTCAGTGGCACTCGACACTCACAATGTCAAACCTTCAGCGGCCAGCTGGCAGAAACGTGCGGCGTGTTTGTGTGTGTTTTGTAAGTGTGTGTGTGTGTGATATTGGCATCACTGCCCGGTGTAAGGCAGGGGATATTTTTAGACCGGCCTTCAGAATTAAGTCTGTGCGCCATGTGTCGCCTGCTCGTTTCTTTCAAAGTCGTTCTATCGAAACGCAGGTTAGAGATTGTTTTTCAAACCTCAGTGTCAAATAAGTTTTATTTATTTTGTTTTGTTTAGCCAGGTGTTAATTTAGTTTTTTTTTGTGATAAGTAGTTCCAAATGAAAGGATTTTCTCAGGCTAAATCAGAAGAGCTGGTGTTAGCAACCACATGTTGTAAGGTTAGGGTTAGGGTTAAGTAAAATGTGGTAAAAAGAAAGGGTTAGGGTTAGGGTTAAGTAAAATGTGGTAAAAAGAAAGGGTTAGGGTTAAGTAAAATGTGGTAAAAAGAAAGGGTTAGGATTAGGGTTAGGGTTAAGTAAAATGTGGTAAAAAGAAAGGGTTAGGGTTAAGTAAAATGTGGTAAAAAGAAAGGGTTAGGGTTAAGTAAAATGTGGTAAAAAGAAAGGGTTAGGATTAGGGTTAGGGTTAAGTAAAATGTGGTAAAAAGAAAGGGTTAGGATTAGGGTTAGGGTTAAGTAAAATGTGGTAAAAAGAAAGGGTTAGGGTTAGGGTTAAGTAAAATGTGGTAAAAAGAAAGGGTTAGGGTTAGGGTTAGGGTTAAGTAAAATGTGGTAAAAAGAAAGGGTTAGGGTTAGGGTTAAGTAAAATGTGGTAAAAAGAAAGGGTTAGGGTTAGGTCGGTGCACTGGCACAGGATATCTTTAAAATCTTACCGTTACTGTAAAACATATTTTAAAATAGTCTGTAATAGGAATACATTATATTTTAAAAGCGATCTTTTTGTTGTGTCTAAAAACAAATTTGCCCCCATTGAATTTTCAGTATCAAGATCGGCACTGATTGGCCATTTTAACAGATCAGTAATTGGCCTATAAAAGCAAATATCAGTTCTGTACGTATTTCAGAAGGCCCTGGGCTGTTTTAAAGCAAGACAGAGTTGGTCATTGGTTTCTAATTAAGTAAAAAAATAACAAAGTCAAATAACAAAAGAAATCCAATGCTGGCACCAGACAACTGACCCGTTCACACCATGACGCTAAACGAAAAAGTCTGATGTCATGGCTCAGTACACAGTGCATCTTACACCTATCTTTTAGGAAGGGGCGTGGCCTGGTGAACGCATCATGACACACCGAGTTAAGACTAGTTTTATAGTGATCCACCAAACAAAGGCAAGGAAATATTCATGAAAAATACAACATTAGTTGTAAGTGGTTTACAGCCTCAAAAACTCATAAGGAATGTGTAAGCGGCACACACACATTTTAAAGTATATGGTTTTTGTGTGTTTTTTGAGTGTGTCACATTGTTTTTTCATCATTACATTTTATCTCTTTAACACAGTTTTTATGAATCAATTTAATTTTTTGTCTCGCCCGTAAAACCTCTACAGCATGTTTTCTTTTGTAGGTGACATGGTTTAGTTAGAGATTAGAGACGCGCATCCGTTTGGTAGTGTTTACGCTCTTCACTTTGCTTTCACGGCTGCCTTCACCTGCTTTAGCTTTCTAGTTTCAGTCCATTTGTGGGGATTGCGGCTGACAGAAATCCCTGAGCGTGCGCATTTGCTGTCAAGACTTTTCCACCCACGTTACATTGTTCATTTGCCGTTACAATTTGTTCAGATCCTCCTTAACACATGTTCTCTTTTCTGGGGAGATCTGAGAAGTTTGGTGGCTTGTGCTGCTTAGGAAATCTGTAGAATGGAAGTGACGAATTCCTTCGTGCCCTTGGTAATTAATGTCATGTTATAACATCTCAACTGAGGAAGTGAAAGCGAGTCTGCAGTAACCTTTTGTGGCATTAAATATGGGAACATTTCTCTCATAAGTTGCCTCATAGAGATTCTCCAGTCAATGGAGAATGTGCTCTATTGGATTTAACAGACAGGTAGCAACAGCGCCTCCCGTCCTGGGAAAGGAGAACATGTAGAAAAGTAGACTCTCACAATGCTCACACAATGAGATGCCCTCATGGTTATTTTACCTTATTTAAACATCTATTGTCTTCTTTTAAGACAAATCACTTCAATCGCCCCTTCTTACAATGAAACAGAATCATGTTTTCAGGGTCACTGTTTTTTCTTTATTTAACAAACTTAACTTGTGACTTGTATCACTTCAATGTCGTTTTTACTTGAATAATAGTTTTGAATAATCAATTCTAGTCTTAAAAACTCCAACTCCCATAATCCTCCATTGAGGCTTCCATGAGCCTTAGAACATTCTTGAAGTTTTTGAGATTCTAAAATTGTTAAAAATAAGCCTATATTCACGTATATACGGTAATATTAAAAAAAAAAAAAAAGGCGGTAGCTCAATCATTTATTTGGCCATATCAGCCAATAGTCTGAGCCAGATTTTTTCTACTTGCTTGTCAATTTTAAATAGCTTCTGTAGATACGAGCAAACACTGGGATTCCAGTCAGCATCACGGCAGCCGTTCCATCTGAGCTCAAGCTGTTTATTTTTCACTCTCTGTGGTCAAAGTCGACACTGTGAGCTGGATGTGTTGCCTGGAAATCTTGGACGTCTGGGGATGTGGATTTCTGGCTCACAGATTTCTGGTTTTCATTTGTGCCTTTCCAAACCACTCATCATATTATTTTCTCAGTTGTATCAGAGAACAGAACTGAGTGGAGAAACATATACAATATACTGTATAAGGATTGATAGATAGTTGATTAGATAATACGTGGGTGGAGGGGTGGGTGGATGAATAAGTTGATGAGAGGCTGGATGTATGGATGAACAGACAAATTGACCTAAAAAAATCACATCTTTTTTTGTAGAAGGAAATGTTTTTTTAGACATACTCACAGGTCCATTTTGGTTATAAGGGTCTTATGAATACCCCCCCCTGATTTTTCAGGCACAAAAAAAAATGTTTTAATAAAGTTTCTGGTTCAATTATGTTAATATTCTCTTAAAAATACAATGTTTTCTTTATTTAACAAATCTAACTTGTGACTCATATAATTTTTTTTTATCGTTTTACTTGATGATAGATAACAAAAAGTGAATTCTAGTGGTCAGGACTTAATTTCCCTATATCCTTTGTTCTCCAGTCAGACTTGTGTGCAGAGCAATTGTTTCAAGCTTTCTGTTTATCAGACGTCGAAGATGTGAAGAGAATAATAGCGAAGGATTATTATCCCTTGTGCAGCGACCGAGCGTTTTGATTGTGTCTGTTCCTTGGATGTTTTTTACTCCTTGCCCTTTTACGCCACAACATGTTTCTGTTTAAAATACTGAAAAATTGGTGCTTATATTGATGTGCGTATTTGAAATTATGAGACATATTTGTCTGATGCTTATATTCGCATAATTACGGTATAAAGGGATTGATTGATGGAAGATTCGATAATAAGTTGGATGGATTGGGTGGATCCACCAAATGGATGGATGTGTGGGTGGATGAATGAATAGATGGATGGATGAACAGATACAGAGATCAAGAAGGAAACCATTATGGGGATTTTGAATAATATTTAGTTTTTTCATGGGATTCAATGATCCAAAATGGGCAATTTTGAGTGGCGTTGAATCCACTTTGTGCTCCTCAGGAACCACGCTAAAAACCGAACTAAGCACGCAGAAAAAAAAAATAACGCTCAAGGTTCTTCTGTTGGTTTTTGCGGTGGTCTTGAGTGAAAAATGAGACCACCAGAGGCTGTGTGGTGTCAGGTATTTTGATTGTCCAGCGTAAAGCACATTTCTCAGCACCGGGGTGGCAGACGGCGGCTCAGCGCTGGTTTTTATTTGTTTCATGGTAAATGTCAGTTGTTATTAGGTGAAGAATGAGGTGACGGCCGTGGTGGATTGCTGCGGATATCTTCACGATCACTGGTTCTCGTCTGTGTCAACCTGCTTTTCTATCACTTGAGCGATGCTGTTCTCTCACACCGAGCACGTGGTCATGGCCGGGGGGACGACCGTTATTCTTGTCCTTTTCAAGCCGCTGCCTCGGTTTAAAACATGCAAACACAGAAGAATGAGCCACCTTTGTTTGAAGCTCTTAATGATTTCGATTATTGATTTAATTTGTAGAGTAACTAATGACGGGTCCATTTTTCCCATCCAGTAACCTTCACATCCACTCGCTTGCTCGCCAGTTACAGATAAAAGAGCAAAACTCATTAAAAACTCCAACCCCAGTTAATCTCTTCCCCTCTTCTTTCTCATTTCCAAGGCCTTTCATTGGCACCTGCAATCCCTAATGGCGACTGGGACTCTCATAGACGCCATTGGGAGCCTCCAACAATGGAGTCATTTTTTGGGGGATGATTAATGTTTTTTTTTTTTTTTTTTTGCATGGGTTGTTCATTCTGAAAGGTTATCTTTTTGAATTCCAGAAGGTAGCCATCGCCTGGTTGCACTTTCGCCATACGTGAAAGCGTCCAAGGTCAAGGCTTTCCTCGGAGCATGTTCTTCCAGAGGGGGAGCAGACAGCCATGTTTGCATGTTCTAATCCCGGCTAATGGGCCGCACCAGCTGCTGAGGAGGGACAGTTGTGCTCCGAGCCTCCATCAGTCCCCATCATCGAGCGCTGGGAATGTGCAGCTGGGGAACGGAGCTTTTCTCCACCTGTCTCGTTCCAAACACGGTCACGGCTAAATATAGTCCACGCGTTGCAGACGGAGAAGGGGATGTTGGGTGGCGAGGCCTGGCATGTCGGACCGGGTTGAGGGCTGGTGAAAAATATATAGCGGACTGGGCAGAAGAAGTGTCTGCCCTTGCTTAAATTGCAAAAATGAAAAGTCTTCTTATCACTCTTGCTTTCTGAGTTTTTGCCCCAATCTTTTCCTCGTTAGAGAGGTTTTTTACCTGGCCACTGTCGCATATGTGCTTGCTCACTGGTCTTTGTCTTCGTCATAGTCATAGTGATAATCACCGCCATTTACTTAACACCAATAACCAGGCGATCAAATGAATAAAAAGCAACAATTATCTTACATATTCACACGTGCGCTTTGAGACACGTTCTGAACTTGAACTTGAACTGAACGTGGTACTGGAGTTTGGTCACACAAGTGGTTGCTGTATAAGCGATGGATAGCAACATCCCTCTGCACTGATGACAGTCTGTTCCTCCTTTCTTTAAAGTAGAGCTCACGGTTATCTTGTTGGTAGATTGATAGGTTTATTTTTTTTGTTTACCATCCTATTTTGTTCAGGGTCAAATTGACCCGCTTTCAAAATTTTACAAAGATTTTAAAAATACTTAAAAGTATTTTTTCACTTTGAAACTTCTCCTGCTTGGCTATCTTGGTGTAATCGTCATATAAAAAATATAATGATTCAGTTCACGTATATGTAACATGTAGTGACATGTTTATATTTCAAAGGAACTCTGTGTGTGTGTGTGTATGTGTGTGATGTGACTGTTGCAAAGAAACACATTTTAGATATTTCTGACTCTCTTTAGCTTCCATTTTGTCTGAAGGGTCAAATTGTGCACCATTTTTGATTATGTAGATTACACTAACTAAGACAAGCAGAATAAGTTTGAAAGTGTCACGTTTCAAAGTGCTTATTTGTTCATCTGTCATTTGGCTTGTGTATCTGAGTTCATCTTGCCATTATCACTTCAACCATTCAGCAAATTTACCATCAATCTCTCTGTCCATCTGTCTGTATTCCTCTCTCTCTCCCTCCATCTGTTTATCCCTCCATCTCCAGCTCTCTGTTCTTCCCTTCATCGCTGCTTGTATTATTGCCTACATCCATTTGTTCATCACTAAATTTGTTTGTTTGTACATAACTCCATCATTCAGTCTCAATCCTTTTTATGTCTACTATTAGTCTATTCTCTATCCATCTATTTCTCCATCTTTCTGTCCGTCTATTTGTACGTTTTTTTGGTCTTTTACGTATATCTGTTAATTCATTAATCTCTCACTCTCTTCATTTGTCTATCTAGTCCCTCATTCTATCACTTCATCCTTCCATCTGTAGCTCTCACTGTCCCTCCATCTATTTTTCCCCTTACTCTCTCCATTTGTAATTTTTTTTTTAATCTAACTGTTAATCTTTTCAGTTGTTTGCATCTTATACAAGGGAACTATTCACCTTTCATCTGCTTTTAGTCTAAATTAAAGGTAAGGTTTACTGCAAGTACAAAGTATGTAAACAGGGGGCAACAACAATCAAGTTGTATGTTTTATTTTTTTAATTAATTAGACAGTTAAATGAGGAACTTTTAACGAGAACAAAAGGTTAATTCAAATTAAGCAACGTCCTGAGGCAATGCTAATGTGTTTTTTATTTCAACTCCCTTGACTGACAAATTCTGTGCAAAATATATTCACCCATCATCCACTAAATGAAAACACACCTTCACCCAATGCAGAAAATAAATGCTTACACTGTATATTTCAATTATAGTATGGCTATTTCAATTAACAGTTTTATCGTTTGAAGACAATTTCAATATAATCTTCACCGTTCAAAACAAATCGAAGATGTGCATAGAGGAAGTTTTGTCCGAAACTAGAAACGTATTTAACAATTAACCCTATAATTTCAGTGATTGTGTGATGGCTGTTTGCACATGTATTTACAGTAGATATATTTCAACATTTTATCTGCTCTCAGAGTCTTTTCTAGCTGTTCAGTTTGGCACACCCCAATTTGTGAAATGTTCAATCAGGATCCAGAAGCTCTAAATTCTTAATTCCGCTCCTTTATGATAAACAATACATGCATCATCATTATAAATCTAAGGCGCTTTAAGTCTTTAGAAGCTTTGACCCAAAGGCATTCTATCAGAGCCGAGTCACACCCGGTCCGTCCCTCCTCAAAGGCTCTCAGAGGAATAACAGGCCCAAATAAGAGAACCAGCGGCCTACTTTATCTCCTCAGCCCTTAAAAGCCTGACGTCCCCTCTTTATTTTTAGGATGCACCCTGCGAGGAAACTCGGTAGTCTGCAAACAGACACTTCAAAGCTCCCTCACCCGCCTCGACGTCTCTTTCTTCTTTTTGATTATAAGGTCTTACATTGTTTTTATCTTGTTTTTGTAATGTACGGATCTGCCATATCAGCCACTTTGAGGCTTCCTCTCCGTGTACTCGCTTGCCTCAGAGGTAGAGCTCATTTTTTCTGCTCGGTGTTGGTAAGCCCTTCGCTTTTGTGATACAATCGAGCTGGAATGCTTGGATCAGCCTTCCGCTTTAGGGGATACGGTACCCACACGCTCTCTCAAGTAAGACTCAAAGAAACATCGCAAGGACCTTAACTAACTCTTCACTCGGGTGGGAATACGCGAAGGGGGAATATTCTTCTACCAGATACTCAAACAATATGCATTTATTAGAATCCCAATCTCGTGTTTTGGGCAGGTACGTAACGTGCTTTCCGGAAAGTTTGAAAGGAAAGTGAGAAAAAGTCATCAGGTTTGAAAAGAACCATACTACAGTAGGAATAGTGCCAGGGATGTAAATACCAAAAACTGACCCGGAGCAGTGGGCAGCCATGACACTGTGGTGCCAGGCAGCAAATAGGGTTGCCCGAGGACGTCCTATGTGTTCTTGAGGGTCTGAAAGGGTGGAACAATATATTGGATGAATGAATAAAAGTAATAAACAAATACATACATACATACATACATACATGCTTGCATAAATAAATAAATGCATACTGTACATACATACCTACATAACTAACTAACTAACTAGCTAATTAAATAAATACATTTATAATTGCATACATACATACATAAGTAAATACATAAGTAAATGAATAAATTAATACATAAATAAAGGACACTCTTTTGTGGGAGCATATCCGGATTCTGACACCTTTTGATTGCCTAGTCAAGTCATAGTTTTGTTCAAGCATAATTTTAACCATGAGAAATAATTTAACTATAACAAGAATGATTTTTTTTTTTTTTTTTTTTTTTGGTTCTTTGTAGATTTTTTTTTGGTAATCATAGATGTTTTTTTTGCCTTATTATCTTAAATTGTGTTCAAATTTTTGTTGCAGGTTGCTTTCAAAATTAATGCTGCTGTGTATTTAAAGTGAATTTTAAATATATAGACTTAGTTAATTGTGTTATTGTCTAAGAACGCACAATGAGTGAAAACATGAAGCATAATAATTTGTTTTTTTTACAATTTCTTTTGATGCTTTAAGGCTGTAAAGCCCCTCACTACACTTCATACATTTTTTTGAAACAGTTATTGATATTTTAACTTTTTCTTGCTTGTAGTATAAGCTCTGCCAACGTTCAAAACACAGAACACTATGTTCTAGGGGAAAAGGTGTTTAAAAAAAAGTTACCGCTGTAAAAAAATCTTTTAACACAGTTTTTTGAATATCACAATTTTTAGTAGAATATTTTGTTCATTATTTGTCTTCATGGGTCTAGTATTTTTATTGAGAAATCATTGCAAAGTGATTAAATCATTTAGTAAAACAGCATTTTAAATTAACCCAGTTGAGTTAACCCACTTCTGTTTTTTTTTTTTCTTTTTTTTTTTTCTCTCCCTAGGTTATTACAGACGTACAATCTGCAGATTGTTGTACATTTTTCTCCTATATTGAACTGACACGGTCTTCTGTGAACCCCAGGACCGCTTCTACACCCTTCTCTATCAGTTGCTTAGTATCGTGGCTTCTGTTGAGAGAAATCACGACATGATTCTACCTGCTGTTTCTCACGGTTTAATCTCGACTCTGCTCCAGATCAACAACAGCAATATTAAGTCTTGCGTTTTAATCTTGGTGGCTCCCTTGTCAAATATCTTCCCACCATTGAATCCTAGTGATGCGTTTTTATGAGAACCTCAGTGTTGGAGATACGTTACCAACATGAGTAAATGGGTCGGATCTGGTGGTGGTGAAGATACTATCAGAAACCAGCTTTGTGTTTGACGTAGTAGTTGTGAAGTTTCACGGGCGAGTGAAAGACCGAAAAGATGCTTGTCTTCTGAGTATGTGTGGTGCTGTTTAATCAGAAGATCTCAGCAATGCACTCAGCCGCCATGTTTTAGTTGCTCCGGGTTACAGACTGTTCACGAAGACCTGGATGCTGTAAACGATGTGATGTTCTTGTGAATGAGGGGGTCTGTTTGTGCCCGAGGTGGTCTTCAGTGTTTATGTATCCGTAACTTTGCGCTCAGCCATATGGGCGTTTGGGCTTTTCTCCGGTCATACCTCACTAATCCTGAACGGTGACTCTCCGAGGACGAGGCAAACAGATTTCGCTTTTTCTCGCACACGACACTAAACCGACACATTTCATCTCTTTATCATGTTCCCATCGCTTATTGCTCCAGCTTGAAGCCAGCTACTTACCGTATTTACGCCAAAAATAGGACAGATTTTTCAGGGACAAAATAAAAATTGTTTCTGGTTTTGTTACATTGATTTTCTCTTAAAATACTATTTTTTTTTATTTAAAAACCTATCATGTGACTCGAATCATTCCGATATTGTTTTACTTCAAAAATAGATTTTAAAAACTCCAACTCCCAGAATTCTCAGCCTTTGCTCAAACCGAGTTTTTTGATTGTATTTGTTCCGTGCTATTGACTCCTGGCCTGTGTTCTTGGTTTTCGACTGTTTTTTGACGCTTTTGGACTTTGTTTCTAGCCATTAGCCGATAGCGCTAATTTACAGGATGCTCCGTCTGGTCCAATAATGCGTTATTCTGTTTTGTTCTAACCCCTGCTAAGTGTCGCTGCGTAACTAATGTTTCTTTATTTCTGTTATTGAGCTAATACAAACTAAAAGTAAATAAAGTACATTTCCATTCGTTTCACTTGAAATGTGGACACATTAGCTCTTATTTTTATATGCATTTTTTTAAATGAATACAAAAACTATTTAATAAATAAACAGATAAATAAATAAACAATACAATAAAATTACCTTTCAGGTTCTCAAATCAAATGCAAATAGAAAACATATTATGAGAAGGTCAAACGCAATCTTATAGCCGCAGGCAGCAATTGTGTGGTTCAAGCCTTATATCCTGAAGTTATTGATTAAATATGGAAAATTTTTTCGTTAAATCTGAAAAACTTGTCTTTGGAAGCTCATGGTAAGCCTATACAAGATAAATTAATTATAAATATAATGTTCCATAATGTCAGCGATTGATCACATTGATAGTCTTCAGCAAGTCAGAAGTCTGACGTTTTTACTGCTAGGTATTAACATTTTTTGGCAAATGCACGTGATATATTGTAGATTTAGCATTTTTTTTTTAACTTATTGTGTTCTTTGTTCTGGTTTTGCTCAGGTTAAAATGTGTCTATTTGGAGAGAGACTACTGTATAATGTAAAACCTATACTACTAATCATCCCGGTATTATAACCGGAAGTGGTAATAACACAGTATTGCTTAATTTGCCTATGATTTTAATCGTATTTTAATAACTCCACACATCATATTAATAAAACCACAACATCTGCGTTGACGTACCACCAATAAATGCCGATTTCATCACCCGGACCTTTAATGAAATCTTCACTTTTATTTTTCACGTCCAATGGTGCATTTTTCCTGGGGGCGGTTTGGCGTGGATGGCTAGAGACGTACATTAATAGTTTTCCACGCTCGGCGCAGATGTGTGTGAGTGTTGTGTGAGCGTGAAGAGATTGTTTATTCACCCCGAGCATGCGCCAGGAACAACAGCAGGACGTTCCTCCATATTTCCCCACTGTGTGAAGGTGTTTGATTATTGCTCATCTAAAGTCATGTGCACTCCATCACGCCGGCGAGAGCTGATGTACTGGGGTAATTAGAGCTCTTAATTGTTTTCATCACTCACTGCACAAGTCACTGATCCACTAGCAGCTGCCGTGTCACCGAGAACCAACGTGTGACTCTGCAGTTTCAAGGATTCCAACCTTCACAATACAACCTGTTCTTACTGGTACTCATTCATGACGCTGGTCTAAAGCAGGGTTGCGAACTGGCCCGCCGAACTTGTAAAAATGAAATGAAAGTCAGAAATGTCTTTTTATGTAAATCTGGTTAATCTGTAATCGGTTTATTTAATTTTTTTATGTAGCACATTTTAAAAAAGCAGAACCATAAACACAAACTGTACGTAAAAAATTGTAGTAGTATATTTTAAACATTTCTTTTTACACTGTCAGTCTATGGAATCAGATGCCAAAAATATCAAACGCAAATTTCTGAGAAACAAACGAAAACCTTTATGTTTTGGTTAGAATTTTTTTTTCGCTTCAGATTTTTTCGTCCGGATCATTTTTTTTTTTCGTTTGGACTTCTGGCACTAGCTTTGCCTTTCTCTAATTGGCTGGTGAATGTGATTGCTTTGTCAAGTGTTAGAACCCAATGTGGCCCGCGAATCAAAAAGTTTGCCCACCCCTGGTCTAAAGTAAACCACTTCTTTTGTGTTTTTAAACGACTGCTGTGTGAGAACAGTAACATTTATTATTGTCAATAAAGTCATATTGATGATAATACATTACTAATTATATATTGAAACTGAAAAAACTAAAAATATTACACATTTTCTTGCTGTAATTATTGATGACTCCTCCTGTAACTAAAGGACTTCTGGGTGAGAAATGCATCACTTACAAAGTTATCGTTAATAAAGAAAAGTTCTACTGATTATAAGAACTAAATGAGTACTAAATAAAACAAAACATTTATTAGCTATCACATTTAGCATAACAATAGAAAGATAGAACTTATTTTCTCTTATTCGACTTTCTTCCAAATTATTTCACAACCTTTTTATATAAATATTTTCCTTTTTATATTTTACTCATTTACTCTTAAACTTGCAGCCATAATTATTTAGTAATATTTACTATAGCTATAATATCATATCATACTTGTATTGTTACTAATCATGAATTTGTAACAAGAGCTTCTTTTCTCTTATCCTTCTTTCTTCCAAATTAATTAACAACCTTTTGTCTCTGATCATTTCCCCTTTATATTTTCCTCATTTTAAACAGCAGGTTCAATTTTCCCACCAGTGCTTGTCAGTCCAGGAATTCTGTTGTTCCCCATTTGATGTGATCACTTGATATAAAAGCGCAACCCTTTGTTTGTTTTTGATGTGTACAACGGTGACATTTTTATCAGAGCCATCCTCGCAAGTGTCAACACGATTCCCAGCACTCATTCCTCATTTCCCTTCAGGATCAGTCCCGTGTGATTTCCTGGCTCTGTCAGTGTGTCTCTGCTGAGTGACGGGCAGATGAAATCTGATGTGCAGCCAGTCGATCCTCATTACTTTCCATTAGAGTACGACTCCCCGCTGACTCTCTCCGAGGCCATTCAGAGGCTCGTACACACACGCATACGTCATTTCACACTTCACTGCCGATAATGGAGGTCACATTGAACTTATCACACTCGGGCGTTATGCTAATGCAAGGGCCATTGACACCTCGCCGGTCAACTTTGTAATTTCAACAAAATAGTTTTTCTTTTCCGGCTTGAGATGGTTTTTGTGTAGCTCTAATTGATGAAACGTTGTTGTAGACGTGTCATCTTTCTACTGATCTGAGCTGCTTCGTCAGAATGTTTAAATCAGGTGGGGGGCGGGGCCAGGGAGGGGGGCGGGGATGATAGAGAGAGGAACTTGTTGATGATTGAAGGATGGATGAACGAGATCAGACAGGATGGGACAGATTATGATAGATGGTAGGATAGAAATAAAGATAGTCGTGAAGGAAAAGAGCGAGAAAGAAAGAGGGAGAGAGATGAATGGAAGCATAAAGCAACATAGAAATGGAGAGAACATGGGTGGGGTGAGAAGGGAGAGATGAAGAAAGACCAACAAGAAGTGTGAAGAGAGGGATACAGAAAGACTGATAAAGAAATGAGCTTAATAGAGAGAAGAATAGAGAAGGAAACAGACGGAGAGAGATAAAGATGGATACAATGTTTAAAGAGAAAATGATGAATAGAGATAAAGATAAGACAATGACAAACAAAAGTTTTAGCGAGAAAGAGAGAAACACATCTTGAGAGAAAGGGTCTGAAGAACTGAAGAACAGTGTGTATGAAGAGAAAAAAAGAGGGATGCGTGTAGAGAAGGAGGGTGAAATAAGGACTAACAAAGGAGGTGTAGAAAGAGTGCGTGAGAAGAGAGAAATGTAAAGAAACAAAACAGCAAGACGTAAATATGCAACGAGGAAGAGAAAGACAAAAATAAATGCAAAAACTCAGAGTGAGGGAGGAAAGGGGGAAATAAAGATGAGGAAGATAAGATCCATCAGCCTTCTACTCCGCAACAGCGGAAATATCGGAAAACAAATCTGCGCATAAACAATCCAACCAAGAGAATCTGTTCTATGGTGTTGTTCGTCAGATAAGACGAGACCCTTGTTTCCTAAATAATGCAAATATAGAAGACGGTAGTGACGGCCAGACGTGAGAGCGAGTCGCTCTTCTCCATTTAGAACTCTTTGTTCAGATGCGGCTGTGTTTATACACGGCAACAAAAAGGCATCAGGACTGGATTCTAAAGTAAGAGTCTCCTGCGAGACGCTGTGGGTCAGGGTTGGTGTTCTGTGTTAAAGAAAAGGATGAAGGCTGAGAACATTGGCTCTCGTGGAGCAAGGATGCGCTGTTTATCCCGTCATTACTGCGAGAGCACTTAAAGCAACAATGCAGGAACCTCTGCAGAACTGGGACAAGGTAACGTGCTGCTTTGTTGCACATGCCGTGGAAAAATGGCACATGCCTCTTCCGCACTTGAGTTCAATGCAGATAATGGTTACTATGGTTTTCCACGTTCACCTCTTTACGTCGAGGTTGTGTGGAGCCTATTTTTTTAAAACATTGAGGTAGTTCAATGGGCTTGTGTTCAATCTCAATTGTAATTTATTTTTGATGCCATTGCAGTCTTTTCAATTCTCAAGGTTGAGTTTTTGTGTTGCCTTTACCTCAGACCAAAAATGGAAAAGCAGTTTATAAAATGGATATATTTTTACCACATACAGTGCTGTTATGTCATAATAGTTTAATTCAGAGCTGAGGGTTAGGTTTTTTACCCATAAAACCTCTATTATAAGGTCATGGCCGTCTATTTTTTAACTCTTCCGCCATGGTGGCCTTCTATTAGAGGGTGGCAATGTATTTTTCAACTAGTTGCTCATAATGTTATACTATGGCAACTCACCGCTTGTCTCTGAGCATTTTTGAACATCATAATGTATTGTATTATACGTTCTTTTATAATATAATATTTCGTTGTCAATATTTTGTTGAATCGACCTATAAAGAAACAAATCATGACATAAACATCTATTTATGTCCATATCAATAGGACATATATATATCCACTCTGACTTTCAATGTTCAAACGCAGAAATGTAGCAAAGGCTTCTGATGACATCACGAAAAAACAGACGATTCTAATACATTAGAAGGACATCGGCTCTGAAAAGAAAAAACGAAAGAAAGACAGAAAATGTGAAGGAGAACATGATTAACATAGAAACAAAGATAGATGGAAGGAAAGAAAGAAAAAAGATGGTTTTTTTCTCGTGCTGTGGCAACACAAGGCCACAACTGCTCCAGCTATTCCCAGGTGGCCTCACATCCAAGCAGAAACAGACATACATTTCATCTTCTCGTGACTCCATGTGAGAAACCAGAAGAGAAGCGTCCTTAACGAAAGCCGAGACCCGTTATGACAGAAGATATTGTCCTGTTTATTAACAAAATGCCATGTTACAGCCGCCATGACAGTGCAGCAGCCGGAGCGTCGATGACTGTAGAGTTTATTTATTTATTTTTTTACCAAGTCTACTTTTTTAATGGAAGCGACAGGGCTAGTTAACTCCAGTTGCTCGGAAGCAGCCAAGCTTTTGTGAACAATAAACTGGAAAGGTAGAAGCACAGGACATGACAGGGCGCAGGATAGAACAGAGCGGCCCAATTTTCCGGCAGACTGCCTTCCACCGAGTGAATCCAGCAGGTCTTTAGACTGGAGAGGACGCTGAGAAGATCGGTTCAAACGTACAGCGGGTCGCTCCTGTCACAGCTTTTAGAGAGCGTCCTGAAGAGACCACCGGGAAACCTTGGCCTCCCAAAAAACACTGGCTGGCTGCATTTGTGAGGTTTTGTTCTAGCTGAACTGGCCTGTTATAATTGGTGTTGGCAAATCAGGCGATAATTATCAACGGCGTCGCTTTCTCCTCGTAATTGCCTCAGTTAATCTGTTCGCAATTGGCGTAGAACAGCGATAACCTGCCGATGTGGAGAAGTCCGGATGTGGACAACACAAACTCTTTGGCTGTTGCGTTCTGCTCGATTCTGTTTGAAAAATGACCTGCTGTTAAAGTTTCTCAGTTGAAAGTACTCAGTTCAAAGAGTTAAACTTTGAGAGAGAGATTGTAATTTTTTTTCACAATTTATTAACAATTTATTGATTTTTTTTTTTTTTTTACATTTATTAACATTCATTGCACTACATTTTTTTCTTACATCTTACATGACTTTTTTGTCAAAATTTTGTCTGTACTCCAGAACTCCCAAAAAGTTTCGATCTTCTTCACAAAGAGTAGAATGTTTCAATCTTCATCATAAAAGAGTAGAAAAGAAAAGAGAGAAATGCACATTTTGAGCGTAAAACTTTGAGAAAGAGAATCAGATGCACAGAGTTATGTTAAGAGAGAGAGAGATGCTTACAGTTGGATGCTTACTTTGAGAGAGAGAGAGAGAGTCATAATTACATGGTTAAATGTCTAATGAATGAGCTAATGCCTTCATTTATCCATCTGCCTATTTATTAGAGAAAATTGAAAGGTATAATGAGGGAGTTTGGGGAGCAGTGGCTTTCACCTCGTCCATAAAGGACAGAACGAGAACATTAACATTAATGAGTTCCACTGTAGCATTTACGAGTCTGTCTTAAGCGGCTTTGTTTAAAGGCTAGAGGTAGGGGAACATCTTATAATTGTAGCAAGTATATCACAGTTGTGGTGCGCAGAGATCTGATTATGTCGTTACCTGGTTTAAAGGTCATGAGATAAGAAGCTGAAGATGGTGTCAAGCTTCATCTCCGTGTCTCGGGACTGAGGTCCAAAAATATCATTTAAATTGATGGAGTAAGATCCAGTTTGACCTTTTTAAACCACCCATATAACCAGTTTTGAGTGGTTTAAGAGTCTCGTTGGCCACTGTCTGGACAAATTAAATTATTTTAATATCATAATTTAATTTCAAGTCATGCTATAATTCTGCAAGGCTTTGCCCGGTTCAGTCATGGCTTCATCACGAGTTCCTGGTAGGGTGGAAACAGACATTGTGAGAAAGATCTGGAGAGAAAATCCTCCAAAAAAAAGCCCCTCGTTTTCCCTTTTGTCACAGCGCTCAGTTAATGGCTTCCGAGATGTGAACTGAAGTGGGGATACACAGAAGCCTGGAGTGAATGGATTCCGTCCCCATGTTTCCGCAGTTCTCCGTACCACCCGCCTTTCAGAAAGTCCCACTTATCCCTCAGATAAGCCTGGCTTCCCCTGGTCAGTGGGAGATTTTGTGATTCACTGCGTAAGCGGTCAGTGCTGGAGGCTGTTTGCAGCGGAGCGATCATTACTTACCTGTCTGGAAGAACAGGAGGATTCCACTCTCTTGTTGGGGTTCTGGCACAATTATGCATTGAATTAAGCATTTACATGTTTATTCGATAATGCGTTATCATAGTTCATTACCGTTGTGTTTTAATGCGGAAGATGCTTTGTTGCTAACCTGAAAAAGCTTTTTTTTTTCTGGATAGCTAGTTTCTAAAAGTGTGCGTCGTAATTGTTGGCCACCTCCAGGTTGTGTCCTCTCTATAGTTTAAAGGCCACAGCTGTATTTAGCTCCACCCTCATTATAAGACAGACATTTTCATTTGATCTTGACCATTTAGAATCTTGGGTGGGGCATAATGCACCTTGCAGCTAGCTAATTTACATATTTGTATCTGTCGTTGACTGTTCCGGGGCTGGATGAAGGACCTACTGTACGTGGACAACACGAACAGGCGAAGATTTATTCCATAAACCTGGTCAGGCAGGCAGGAGTCGGTACACAATGAACAGAACCAGCGGTGCAAAATCACTGAGTGGGTAATAAGGACGAGAGCAATGGTCAATACACGTGTAGAGCAAGATCAAACATAAAACAAGAACAAAGCAAAGCAAGGCACGGATTCTAGATGAACAGCCCTATATATTTGGACTGTGGGAAGAAACCAGAAACTGGAAAGAAACCGGAAACATGACGGAAACCTACACGAGCACAGGAAGAACCTGAACCCATAATACAAATAATTTTGTTAAGGTTTTTTTGGCAGTTAGATCAATTACGTATGCATACAATTACAGTTTAAAGTGTATGGTGGACACAATTATTTATTCTGTGAAGTTTTTGAGTTATATGTCAAAGCTACTGTTTACATTCAGTGTTACTGGAATCATTCTCTGCTCAGAACATCCAGAAATTCGTCCGTGCAGCTCACAGGAGATGTGAAGGTCGAGAAGACCTCGGTTGATAGCAGAGTAGTCGCTTTGGCATGTGTTTGATGCCCATGGCCAAAGATTGACAGGACTGTGGGTGTTACAACTGTGTCTCACGGACAAACCATTTAAGATGAGAACAACGATCACAAGATCATCAAAATCTCCAGCTCGGTGTCTTCTGGAAGAAAACAAACATCTCACAACTTTTCAACAGTTTTGTTCGCTATGTTTTACCAACGGACCGGAACTGTTCTGACCTTTTAAAACAGCAGTTTGTTTATTTTTGTATTCTCACAATGACTCACGGTGAATAATCCTTCGCCAGCGGAACTCTGTCATGCACACGGGATGATGTGGCATTCTTCTGCTCATCAGGATTATGCATGCGCTGTCATGACTGCAGTTATATGACACTCATCGATCCACTTTCACGGCCGCCATCGATCACACTTTCTATCGTCCCAATCCCAAAGCTCGAGGGAAAGTCACGAGCTCACCTGAAAGGTCAAAAGCCACTCGAGTTTTCATCAAGAACCACAGAACCATCTCAGCTGGTTTGCTGAACGTTGGTTTGCTTGGGAATGAAGGCAACATTATGGAGAGTTTCTTTGATTGGATAGAAACTCTCAACTCTCTTGAGTTGGAAACTACATAAAGTTGCCATTTTTTTCCACAAGATACTGGTCAAACCTTTCATTTTTCCCATTGCCAAACAATGCGGGGTGGAATGTGTAGCATCTGTATAAATGCCCAGGAGGCTTCATTATTCCTTAATTTTGTGGTGAGCAATATCTCGTCGTGAAATTGTCGCCAAACTTTTCCTAAAAAGCAGCTACAAGATCCTCTTCACTCCAAAAGTGCTTGGAATTCTCAGTTTGGTTCAGTCCAAGATCAGTTTGCTTTTACATTAAGTATTTGTCTCGTTTTTTTGGTGGAATTAATCGTTTAATCGATTAATCGTTAAAAGATTGCGATCTCGATTCGGTCACGTGCGCTTAATTAACTGCACTAGAACAGTGAATGTTGAGTCGAGTGGCAGTAAAAAACAGGGAGAATGAGTGAGGAAACACAACAGTCAAAGTCAGCTATCAAAAACAAAGTGTGTATGTGTTTGCGTGCGTGTGTGTTTACTTTTCATTTCAAACCAGAAGATGACACTCAGCAAAACATCTACAGTTGAGTACAACATTAGTAGCCGCTCCTACAAATTAATCATTGTTTGACAAGTATTTAAAAATTGCTTTTAAACAGAGCTAATAATTTTGTGCTCAACTGTACATAATACTGTACCTTGGGATGTTTTTTTAATTAGGTTTAGAGGTGATTTTTTTTTTCTTTGCAACATTACTTTTACATTCAAATTTTAATTCCATTTATTTCAATTTAAAGCAAAGAGTAATGTGTTACCGTATTGCTGTTTGACAACCTGATTTCCAGTGTTAAATATTTAAAATAATAAAACACTCCGTAAGAATCGTGGAAAAAGTTGTGATATTTATTCTAAGCAAAACATAAACAGTGATTCTCGTTCTAACCAGAATCACGCAGCTCAACGGCAAGTTGTTGAGTAAATACACCCTCATTGATAATGAAGTATTCATTCCGTCCATTGTCCCTCTGTTTTTAGCCGGATGGCTTTTGGCAAGTTCTTCTGGCCCATTTGCATAGCACAATCTCTGGCACGCCGCTGTGCCATCGCAGCTTTGAAGGAGCTCCCACATGCACTTATTCCAGAGCAGTGGTTCGTTTGGGAAACTTGGTTAATTAGTGTGTGTGTGCACGCTGCTTGTTTTAGTGTTAATAGAGTCTCAAGGCACCCGGAACGATACTGAATCTCCCCTTGTTCCTCTCGCCTCCTCTCACATCCACACCAGATGGCCTGATTCCAGCAGCTCTCTTCAGCTGGAGGCCAAGCGTTTGATAGATCTGAAGGTTTGTAGATGTCTTCATCACTTTGTGCCATTAGGGTTGTAGTGCACTGAAGTCGGTTCTGAAAAAGACTGCTTCGGACAGCGTTACTGAAAAAAAAATCGACTTTATTCAAGGCTGAAGGTTTTTGTGGAAAATGCTGAGTGGGATTCCGAACACACCTTTACTGTAAATTCAAGGGTTGCAACACGTGTGCTTTGGAAGGAAGAGTTGTGTGTTGTTGCCTAACATCCGTTGGGTTTGGGTTGCGCTGAAGCTTAGTTGAGATTTGATGTGGTAGATTTCTGTGCTTTCGGAGCTCGGCTAAGCTGCTTTGCCCTGAGTTTTATCTAGACCGCCTGCTCATTTACACTGGCTAATCTGATTTTCTTGTCCGGTGATCTGGAAGCTACATCTTTTTGTGTTATTCTTTGGTTACATAAAGCGTGGCTGCACATCTTTTGTTCCACTGTAGTATTTTGCGTTAGCAATCGAAATGAACAGCAAAACTCAATTACCAGGAGTGGCGTAAAGTCTTTATCAATTATGTAGACGCCGAAGCTAAGAAGGGAACAAGGGCAAGTTTGTGGCGAAGAATTCTCATTTATTCATTTTCGAGATGATTGATAAAATTTGAATTTGAATCACTTGGTAGCACTTTATTGAATATTATATTATTTTTTCCATAACAGATGAACTTGCTGTATTTTTGACCATCTGAAGACATTTCTAGCTTAAAAAAATGACTTTTGCTGTTAGTTGATTGTGATGTTATACCAAAAATGACGAAGTGTTTAAAGATGTTCCGTCTTTTTCAAACTGTAAGACGCATGTAAATCCTATTTTTTTTTTGTGTGGACCGTTTGCCTTGTAGTTTAATAAAAATATATAAAAAAAAAACATTTTTTTACGGGTGCGCCTTATAGTGTGAAAAATACAAGTAATCTAAAAAAAAAAAAAAAAATTTACAAATATTAAAACTATTTTAAATATTACAAAAAGTATTCATTTAAAATATTTCAATTATTCAAATATAACATTTCAAAATATTCAAAAAGAGTGTTGTGAAATAAACATGTATTAACGGTGCACTTTATAATCTTCTACTCCTTTTAATAAAAATAAAAGTATAATGTGTATTTATTGAAAATATTCAACAAATAATTAGCTACAAACATTCATTAATGTCCGAAAAATCTGTAACTTGTGTATTCAACAAAATAGCTGTTGAAATTTTTTTTTAAGTTAGTGTTTTCTCAACTCAAAAGTCTTTTTCAATGTGAAATTAAAATCTATTTATAGAGAGTAAAGACGGTGATACTGGAATCCTACTGGCCGTCCCGCTAGCACTATCTGCTGTGCTGGAGCAATGGCTCGGCGTGGTGATCATACCTCTTTAAGTGTCGGACCGGGACCCCGGAGAGTTCCTTATCTTGCGGTTGAGCTCCACTTATGGAGGCGAGAAGGCCGTGTTTATCTGTCTCTTATAGATTCTGCCAGGCTCTGCCAGCAAACGGCAGGGTCAGGAGGGGAAGCAAAGGTGCCAGGTCTGGTTTGGGGCCACACGTGACTGATCAATAGAGCTCAACTGGAGACCTCATCGATCAGCTGGGGCAGGGCAGCAGATTTACTCACACTTTAAGACCTCTCCTTTTGGCTGAAGCAATGGAGTATTGAAATTGAATTCGTATTGAATCCATTCAGTTCCTTAAGATGGTTGGATGGGTGGGTTAATTTTGGTGACTCCTGGGTAACGTTTGCCCCTGTTATGGCCTCTGTTGCTACTTTTTACCTCTCTTTCATCCCCTACTTCTTGTAGTTACAGCTTTCTTTGAGTTCAGCAGCTTCTTTCCTCAGGCTGTGACTGAACTCATCAGTCATTGCATTAAAAGCAGAGCAATGCTTTTTTAAGTGCGATAAAATGTGGTTGGGTGTCGTTACTGTTAAATATATAATCACACTACAAGAGATTGCGAACCGGGTAAGACCAAATCAAATCTTGTGCTAACGTTAGAATAGAATATAAATATTTGAACATTCTGTTTTGTGCCTTTTGCACTCTATATTTTTTGTATTCTTGTACTTTGTGTCAGACTGTTTTTTGACTTTTGTATTTTGTATTATATTTTAATATATTGTAGTTTTGTTTATTGGTTTTACTTAGGAAGAAGAAGAAGAGAAGAAGAAAACCTTTATTTGTCTCAACAAAGAGACATTTACAAGGACTTGTGTACTTAAGATGCTGTTTAAAGAAACGAGTCAAGGATACAAAGAAACAGGATTCTGAGAAACAAAATGGCCATTATAGGAAGCTGCCGGTCACTGAACACCGTCAGAATTTGGGTTCTCTGGCCTTGGATCAGGATTAATTAAGATTGCAGCGTCAGGCGTGTGAAGAGCACAGTCGAGGTTATTTTAGCCGGGCGTATGTGAGCTAAAGGAGAATCAATGCGATCCGGACCAAACAGCCGCCAGTCATGGTTCGGTGGTCTTGCCTTGCTTGTTTCTCAGAGATTCTTAGCCACAGTTCTTGAGAATTAAACCAGAAGCTTAAAAGTTTCATGAGTGAAGAAATCAAACAAAAACTGAAAACAAAAAGGTTTTGTCCTTCATGCAGTTGTGTTGTTACTGTTTAAATACGTGTGTGTGTGTGTGTGTGTGTGTGTGTGTGTGTGTGTCTATGTGTTATTTATATATCATAAAAGATTGATCAAAATTATTTTTTTTGCCAAATTTGTACAGTACAAGCCATGAATTTTTATTCGGTCTTAAAACGTTGTATGTTGGACTATGGGAAAAAAAAACTGACATATTTATTTTTATTATTTAAGCTGTCAAAGTCATACTATCCTTAATTTTTTATTCATCTAAAAAAAGTATGAATGAATAAATCATCTATCATTTGTTGTTTGTAAAAAGCAGAGACGTCCACTTTCTTCATGAACACTTTAATTTATGTTATGCAAATTCAATGTCTCAACTACCGTTAAATCTCTCTTTCACACTATTAGGACATTTATAGCAAACTGGAGCTTTCCATCAGTGTCACTCGGTCTTCTCTTACAGCCTTTTGACTTCTAAATCTCTTTAGTACTTCAGCTTCTGCGTATTTCAGAACCACGAAGGGATGATTTATGACCCAAACAGTTAAAAACGACAGCATTTCCCCCTCTTTTTGACACGCCAGCTGTTTTTGTGCCGATCCTCTGGCACGTGTCCCGGCAGCAATCAGGTTTCTAACCTGTTTACAGCCTCGTGTGATGGGGTTACGCACAAGCTCTCGGAATGTTCTGATTGCTCCGGTTAAATGGATTCAGCAGAACAAACAAAAACCCATTTAAGACTGTTTGCATAATAAAGATTCCCTTCGGTTTCGAGCGAATCCCGTCATTAATGCTGAGCAGCTTCTTATGTGTCGTGAGTGCAGAACGAACGCACACGCTTTGCCGATTCTCAAATTAACACTCTTTCTCTTGTTTTTGTCTTTTCTAGGTAAGAAGCGGATTTTTGACATTTCTGCAAAACCGTAGATGTGCACAAGATGAGTAACCGCCTGTTCGTTCTTCATCTTCGGTCTTCTATTCTGCTGGAACAATACCACGACTTGTCACTTTTCAGTGCATCAGATCTCATAATTGCAACCTAGCGATCTGTGTTTTGTGTCAGATGACACACAAAAAGGTCCGATTCCAACTGTCAGCGTCAATGGCTGTTGCTTGGTTTACTTGCGTAATCTCACTTTTCCCCTCGATGAATCCGTGTGTTGATCTGGATCAAGTAGGGAGGGACTTTTTCATGTTTATCTGAAAGTGGGTTGTGATAAGGCGTGCTAGATGGCCAGAATGGAGTGGTTTGAGGTCAAAGAGGTCGACGGAGATCTGGTGAGGTCAAAGCATTCTATATTGTTTGATCTTTAAAGTATTTTGTAGACTGTAAACATAGTAGAAAGAGTTTGACTGTTACTGCAGCTTTAAATTGTAGTTGATGCTTTGCCAGGAAGGAGATTCAGTTCTTCCTCGTCTCTTTTTTACCACAGAGTCCCAGATCAATAAAAATGGATTTGCTTGACAACTAAAATGACCCATTTGACCTTCAAGTTCAAGGCCCTTACGGGGCTTGCAAGTTCTCTTTGTTCTTTTTCGATTTTGTTCGAGTTATTGGGATTAACTGCAGTTCCCTGTGTCCCTGAAATGGAAAAGCGGTTCAGAAAATCAATCAATTTGAATCTAACTTGCATAGACGTTTTTATTTCAGAGATTTATGATTTTTGCCAAACCGACAAATAAGACATTTACGCAATATACCCTACAGTTCCAGAAAAAGAAAATGGCTGAACATCCAAACAGATTTTTGAACATTGCGAGTAACAAAAAACAGCAACCTTTGAAAAACATGATTTGGTGAAAACACAAGTATTAACATTTCTCCCATGACTTTTCAAATATTTAAGATGTTCTGCTACAACTACAAGTTCTGAATCTTCCACTTTTTTTCTACTGTTTATATTTTGGGCTTCAACAACACGAGCGGTAAAAAAGACAGTGTTGTTGAGCGCCCATTCCAGCTTGTGTAAGACATGTTCTCGTATGCGGAAGAACTGGTCCAACAATCCCATAAATCTCTGGGTCACACATCTAACCTGTCATTCAGAGTTTAACTGCACAAAAGCAGCTCAGTTTAGAACAGTGAGTGAAAGGTATTGATTTGTGCACATTCTGCCGGTCCAGTTGAAGCATTTTGAGTTATTAATCCAGGCCTTCACCCTGGTCCTGATGTGCAACTCAATCGAAAAAAGAAATACTTCCCCGATCCACAAGGCCGATTCATTATTTACGCGCCTCTGGTGTTTATATTCCAGCCGAATTCAAGATGAGATAATTATTGTTCAGTGTTTGCCTGAAATAATGTCATGTCGGTTTGCACTTAAGTATTAGGTCGCCGGCAAATATTGACTCTACATGCCGGGACTCAAATGGCTTTACGAGATTTATTTTTTGGTCTCTCTCACTTTTCACACATGTGACTCACTCACAAACAACTTCACCTCCAACACGGTTCTGACCTTAGACCCGGTCGAGCGTCCGACACGACGCTTATTAACTCCGACCCCTGCTGTTCCAACAACCTGTTACATCAGGCCAAGAGCGAGAGAAGGAACCCGGAACAGAGGAGAGAGAGAAGGTCGGACCAATGAAATGGAGCTAGAGCGAGATGATGGAATCGCTTGAGGATGGAAAAAAAACCCCCGTCTTGTCTTTTTCTGGAGCATCGTGCGCTCTACGTCTTCCACACGCTTCGGAGTGCCATGACACATTGGCTCTGGACCAGAAGATGCAGAAGATGGAGCTTTGCAGAACTAAGGCTTCGGGCATTTTGCACAATGGGACGCACTGTAAAGTCATTTGAGTTAATTTTGTGTAATTAAGCCCAAGCATTTCAGGTTAAACCAGTTTTGGGCAACACACAAAACATATTTTTTGTTTCACAAATGGTGATATTACATCATTACAACGAACAATGCCGACAAGGTTTTTTTTTTCCGTATCAGCATCTCAAGTTGCTCAAGTGAGTGAGTTTGTCAACACGGCCACTAGGGGCGATACTGAAATTGTGGGGTGCGTTTAACTATCCAGCGAAGTTACACACACACAACACTGCAAAGAATAACTTGACAAGTCAACAAATCTTGAAATTAAACAATCTTGTTCTTTCCTTACAAGATAAATAGACTTATCTTAGATCTTAATGCTTAATCTTAGAATAAGGAGAGAAAGATTAATTTGCTTGTTTCAAGAAAATAGGTCTTGTTTCAAGTCGTCTTACACTGTAAAGTTTTCTCACCCCATTGGCAGATCGTTTTACATGATTTCAAATGTTTTTTTTACGCATTTTGTTTTATTCATTTTCTTATTTTTTCATGTTGAGTGAAGTGAACAGTGAATCCCACCAGTTGTTTCAGTTGTGAATCCCACCTGATCTGGATTCAACCTGAAGCATTTGAGTTGCAGGTCCAGCTTCTTACCACTGGACCACAACTACCACTAAACCAAGTGTTACACTGCAAAAAAATACTTTGAAAGCTAAAGAATCTTGAAACTAGACAATATTTTTTTTTTTCTCACAAGATAATTGAACGATTTTATGATTTAGGGTGAGAGATGACTTTGCTTATTTTAAGACAATATGACTTGAATTTTCTTGCTTGGAAATAAATACAAATTTTGATGATATTTTACACTAATTTGAGACATTTTTTAAAAGTAAACATGTTTAAACACAGAACTTCCTGAAACAAGAAATGTCAAGTGAACTTTTCCCATTTTAAGAACACAATGTTTCTCAATTAAAAAAAACTAGCTACTTTTTATATTAAAGCCAATTCGAACAAAAACTGAAACACAGAAACAAATCAACCGTGAAACAAGATTTTTTTTGTCTTGTTTCAAGCTCTTACCAAGTTTTCTCACCATTTTCTCACTGCATTGACAGATAATTTTACTTGATTAAATATTTATTTTTTACTCATTTGGTTTATTATTTTCTTATTTTTTTTCGCTGATTTATTGCAGTGTAAAGTGTTGTGGACAGAGACCTAAAATTAGCTACTTTGCATTGTTCTGGAACTAAGAAAAGCGCTATATAAATGAACTTGAAATTCAGTTCTTACACATGTTTACATTCATTCTCGCCTGTATCTTCCCTTTATTCCAGTGTAGTGCAGATTTATTTTTGGCCCTTTTTTTCCAATCAGTTTTGCATTATTTTGAGTTTTTAAGAACTCAACCTGCCTTAACTTCCTTGGATACGGCCATGTGTTTCTGAGACGGCAAGATTGTAGAGTGTGAAAAACCGGTTTGTGGCAGGACCGGATCAGGTTGTGGCGGTTGAATGAGTTTGGACCAGAGTGGGTCAGAAGTTGCATTTCAGACTAGGATGAACTTTTTTTAAAGCTTGAATCTGACTTCTAATCACACATGAAGTGTTCAACGCTCGGAGGCACCCAGGAGGCAAAAAGTAGTTAGATAGGGGTTCGCTGAATGCCATTTGCATGGGGAAAAAACTCTGTCTGTATTCAATTCATGTCGGCTTCCCATAGAATGGCATGCGCTGAAGGACAGTGGTCCTAATTGAAGGTTAGGACCTCCACTACTGGAGCTATCCTCCTGTGGTCAGTCTGCCCTGCTCTCATGCAGTCGAGATCAGAAGGTTGACCCAAGGTGAGTTCTGATAAGTCGAGGGGCTCGGCTCTCACTCATTATCTCTGACCTCAGCTAATCTGAAAGGGAAGGAGGTCGTGACCTGCTCCTCACTAGACTCCCACCCAAATATAATAGCAATTAGCCAGGTCGCTAAGCTGTTTTAAATCACTCATCACTCACAGATGAATGCGGTGTAGTTGACTCCCTGTAAGAAATGCTCACCGCTGATCTGATCCTCTTTCAAGGATGATGTAAGCGTTAGCACAAATACCATCCCATCTTTGCCTTAGAGTTGGCAAATTAAATTTAGTTTTACTACATTTAAATTTAGTAAAAATAAATAGTAGGCAGATTAATCCTTAAATGATTGTGATTTTGTACCCTTTATACCATTGTGCCAAACTCGATGATCTCCGGCGAGTCACTTTTTTATATTTTACTCTCTTTTTTGTATTTTTACTCATTTTTATGATATGCGCTAGTGTTTTTATCTTCATTCATCATTTTGTCTTTTATCTTCCAATTTCATCTTTATATCTACTGTATTTATTGTATTTCTATTGTTTATCTTCATTTTATGGAATTTTCTTGACACCTTATTTTGGACACTTTCTGGATCACATAGTATCTTTTTTTCCTATTTTACTCACTTTTTTACTCGTTTTTACGATATTTGATTATTTTTTATCTTTGTAATTTTGTATTTTTTATTCATTTTTCATCTTTATCTACTGTAGTTGTTGTATTTCCATTTTTTAATCTTCATTTTATTGTATTTTCTAGACTGCTTCCCCATCCGGCATCCCCACGTTTAAATGCTTGACGATCAAAAACACATTTCACTACATGTCGTACCATGTCTAATATGTATGTAACAAATAAAATTTGGATTTGAATTTTGTTTGATTTAAGTTGTATTTAATTTTAAATTTAATTGAATTTAAGGAATTGTATTTCCCCTCGTTATTGGGGCAAAACGGGACTTCAAAAGACTTGTGTTAATAATTAAAACCGTTGTTAACTTCTCAAAACTTTTTCTACAAGTCTGCGTCTCAGTACATGAGGTGTTATGAAGTTCCAGACAAAACTAATTTTATTGCTTTTTTTATTTAAATTGCTTGCAAAGACAGGCTAGTATTGATACTTTTGGGTCACGGTATTGTATTGGTTCAGATTTTTCAGTATCAACACTTCAAATATACTTCTAAGATTCTAAGATATACTACAAAGATACTTCAAATATCTACTATAAAATATAATGGTTTGAACAGTCATTCCTAAAATGTAATAGATTACCTTGAAATTTCATGGAAATTATCACAAATATTTAAGAAGTGACATAATAAAACATAACAGCAGTAAACTGACTAATACAGCAGGCACATTATGTTCTCAAATCCAGTCAACACCAGGGATTCAAAGTTTTCCCATATTTTTCCCAAATGTCACCGATGGCGACGTGACCCTGGTCTTGACCATCGACAGAGAGACGGACGCCTGTAATGTCACGGCGAGATATTACAATCATGGGATCTGGTCTACTCTCCAAAAATACGTGTTTGCTTTTGTCGTCATTGGCATTTTAGGAGAGCGTCCTCCCAATGCGGAGTTCTTTTACTGGCGGGAAGCCATAGAAGCGGGTGGGATCTGATAGTCGGAGCAAAGCTTCCATCACGAGGGTTTATTAAACATGCTGAGCAGTAACATGACCTCACGCTGTCATTCATGTTCATATCGAAAAAGCTGTGATCTTTAATATCAGCCTTATAAGTCCATTAAACAAGCCTGACACTGTTTAAACAAGCGTCGCACAAATTTGTCGGTTATTAACTATTGAAAATGTGCATGATTTTCCTACTAATTTAACAGTGTTCCTCATTAGGAACGTGCTTTTTAATTCTGGTCCCGAGGCCGTGAAGACCCTCCTAATGATCTCGCTGTGCCAGGAATATTCCGGATGAAGGACAGACCTGGTTTAGGTGACGACGGATTCTTGATTAATTAATTATCGTCGCCTTTCACTGCAAAAAATTATTGTCAATAAATGTAAGCACATTCAAATATGTACGTTGTATATATGTTTACATAGTTATTATATTGGGAAATAGTTTTTATATAAATGTTTAGAAGACTTGGATATATTGTGATGATTACTAAGTTACCACTAGAAATTTATAATTTTACAAAAAACATAAATGGCCATGTGAAATATGTGACATTTCTCATCTAGTTTAGTTTTTGTATTGATTGGTGTTATAGTAATATTAATTATTAACATAGTTAAATATAAAAAAAAATTGTTGTTTGAAAAAACATAAGCGTTTTGTCTTACAAAATAACTGTGCGTAATAGGGCAAAAAAAGTGGTTTTATTATTGTTAAAATTATTTGTTAAAAGTGATTTATACATATTAAAAGCGACAATTTGATTTGTCAAGAGTTTTGTCTTACAAAATAGCTGTTTTAAATGGAACCAATAATTCACATTTTTTTGTTACAGTTGTGCTTTAATAAGGCAAAAAAAACATCCAATTATTGTTTTTTATTCATATTAAATGCGATTACAGACATATTGAAATTTATAACATACTTTATCAAAATTCTGACATCTTAAGATAAACGTAAATATAATATAGCAAGATATCATCACCAATGACTCACACAGTAATAAGAATTAAAACAAGAAATGCATTTTTTACTCATAAATATTCACTCAAATCACAAAAATGTCAAGCGATGCTTTCAGACCTCCACGATATGGGCAAATATTAAAATTTGATCACTCCCAACGATTTGGCGAATATATTAAAGTTAACGCCAAGATAAACGGTCAGGATTCCTTTAGAAAATGCTGTCAGTTGTCTTCTCCTCGGCCTTCTTATCCCAGCTCTCTCCTTCTCTCCGTTTCCTCCGCATCCGAAATGAACTCTTATAAATCAGCCCAAATTTGACTCCATCACCAACGCTTTATCCCGAACACAGATCCGTAGCCAGAACGGACTCCCGGGTCCCGGTGAGTGTGTGACGGCGCAAAGGCTCCGTGGCTTAGACCCTGCTCAGTCAGGACTAATCCCCCCGAAAAGCAATTAACACCCCGGTGCGTTGTGGGTAAACAGGGGAGGCGTGACGCTCCAGGTGTGGGAGAACGTCTCCTTCAGCTCTGAGATTGCATTTGCCCCTTGACTCCATCCGCTGTGTGGGATTAGTCTGCCAGAGTCGGGGTGGAGAAGGGAGAGAATAGGTGAGTGACAGGTCAGGGGATGATCTTTTAGCCGGGGTCTTTGGTGTGGACCCAGCCATGTCATCCTTCTTATTAAAGACTCCTCTTTCTCTCTCCATGCACACAAGCCGTATTATCGGCCCTTCTGTAACCCACTGCCAGTTGCCTTGCAAATTTTCGCGTTGACGTTCGTGTTGAAGTGGTTGAAATGGTTATTTTTTAGTAGACGTTTAGATGGGTTTGTCAAGCTGATGGTGTTTATTGAAATATGACATGAAATTCATATCATGATATTTTCTAGTATCCCGCATTACATTTTAGTAGACCTTAATTACATTACTTGTACACACAATCTGCATTGTAACTTTATTTAAAGAAATTAGATGTAGATTAGATGTAGACCAGGATAAGTATCTGCCATTTTTAATAATAGAGCAATTTTAATAGAGCAAAATAAAGCAAAATAATGAATCATGAGTCAGTTAGAGATAGAGAGAAGAGAGAGAGAGAACATTGGTGTATTTATGTAAATAAACATTTTCCAAATATCTATCTCAAATGCTTAAGCTGGTTTGTATCCACACGTCCCCCTTCCCCCGTCGGATTCCACCCAATCAGAGACAAGGATGCTGAATTTTGATCACCTGAGCTTCACAACCAATCACGGGCGTTACCAACACACACAATGGAAAATACATTTGAAGTTGATGTGTGGAAAACACTGCGAGGAGATTTATTAATGTGTAGATTTGTTTTCTCATGTCAGTAGTAATAATTGAGAGTAGTCTTGGATTTATTTCCAATCAGCATCTAAACAAAAAGAACACACATGCACCTTTTTAGGCCCAAATCCGTGTAACCAGATGACCTTGTGGATCTGCTGCTCTCACTAACTTCCTCTTCCAACCATCCGAACACTTTTATTGACTGGTGAGATACAGTATGATGCCACGCAGACACAAATCTCTCCGTTTACAAATCTCAGACAGTAAAAAAGTACTTAGTTTACATGTGCGCAGAGTGGATTGTGGGAAGGTGATTGATGCGTCTGCGTTTAACATGCAGAACAGTGGGAGAAGCGGAGAGATCAGGGAAAGGGATGCGGAAACTGACACTAATTTATCTGTTGTATTGAATCTCATGTATTACAGAAGAGCGTGACTCTCCTCTGATTCCCTGCGCCGTGACGGATGCGCTCGGCAGGAGAAGTGTGACATGGAGAGTAAAATATATCTGTGTGTGTGTGTGTGTGTGTGTGTGTGTGTGTGGCTAGCATTTGATCCGGAGTTTGAGAGCTTGCCATTATTTTATTTCCTTTGGAATATAGTATTGCATATATTAATTCTCATGTATTTTGTAGTTTAATGTGACTATCACTTAAGATTCAGTATATTTTTCGCAATCTCATCTGTGTTAAATGATAAGGAGTGAGTTTATTAAACTTGTCCCCCCTGATTTTTTAGGCACAGAATACAATTCCAAAAAGTATTTATTTTTTCTGTTCTTTTAAGTGGCATACATTTTTGCTTAAAAATACTTTTCATAACTTGTTACTCGTTCGTAGTTCTTTTTACTTGAATATTAGTTAAAAAATAAATCAATTCTCGTCTTAAACTACACTTCCCATAATCCTCTGTTGAGGCCTTAGGCTCCTATGAGCTTCCTGTACAGCCGGACAAGCAGTATTGTTTTTCTCTGTACAGCAGACAGAGCGATTTGATTGTGTTTGACGGTGTTTTTCATTTTGAACAGTTTTCTTTCTGCTCTGGAGCTGGCGATTATAAGCACATCCCTAGTTTTTGAGCATCTAAAATGCGAGAAAAAAAAGGGTTGTTTTTATTCATGTAAATATGACATCTAAAATATAGCTGGACTTCGAGAAGTCTACTTGTTTGTCTTTTTCATCTATCTATCCAATCCCTCATAATTTTCTCACACACACACTCTCTCTCTCTCTCTCTCTCTCTCTCTCTCTCTCTCTCTCTCTCTCTCTCTCTCTCTCTCTCTCTCTCTCACACACACATCCACATTCATTTCCTAACCATTTTTAAGTGCATTATTTTGGACACTAAGGACTGCAACCAAATTGTGCTGAAAAAATTGAACCAGCAAAGTTCATTCCTTTTCATTCCTCCCTCTTTCCATTTCTCTGTATTAATATTCTATCTTTTTTCCTCGTTGTTTCCCACACCTTCCACTCTTTTTCACCTTTACCTCCTTTCTTCCATTCTGTCTACCTTGGTGTATCTTTTTATGATATATCCTTCCATCCATCCCTCCATTCACCCCTGTCTCTCTGTCGTCTTTGGCCATAGTACATTTCCACTATCTGTTCTTCTTCTCACAGTAAAGTTTTCAGAAGGGAGACTGACTCAGACTGATGCGTTTGTCCTCCACGAGTCTTGATGATAATGAATGATAATGGTGCTAATGGTCTTTCTCGCTTTCCGCCCAGTCACTAATCACGGTATTAGTTTGACAACAGTGAATCTGCCTCGCTTTAGTCACCCGGAGACTCTGAAGGTGATGGAGGTTCCTCAAGGTTCCCCACCCGTTTTGCTTTTCAGCCGGACTTTCTGTTTGCTGGAGAGTGAAACTGTGATTGTCTTGCTGTTGAAGACATGATTATGGGTAATATATGGATAATTATTATATATAGAGAGAGAGATGAAGTGGTGGAGTTCTGGCCTCCTGCCAGTCTTTCTCCCCGTCTCCTCTCCCTCCTTCTTCTCCGTGGTGTGTGTCGGTGGGAGCAGGTGTGTGTGAGGTGGGAGTCGGAGCTTCTCGCGGCTCTTGTCACTTTTGAAGAGGCTCAACTGCTCCTTGTTTCCTGTTGTTCAGCATCTGGCTGGAAGGAAGGGACACAGACTCTCTCTCTCTTTCTCTCTAACTCTCTCTTCTTCACTCTATTTCTTTCTCTCTTTATCTTACTTTTTCTCTCTCTCTCCCTCTCTTAGTCAATTTCTGCCTGTGCCCCTCTCTTTCTCTCTCTGTCTCTCTCTCTTTCACCCTCTCTCCGTCTTTCTCTATCTATTTCTTCTCTCTCTCTCACTCTCTCTCTCTCTCTCTCTCTCTATATATATATATATATATATATATATATATATATATATATATATATATATATATATATATATATCTCT
>MU204278.1:5827239-5881947 GCA_017309775.1 Paedocypris sp. Pulau Singkep | reverse complement strand
GCCACAGACGAGTGCGAGTTATTCACTAGGACAAGTGGGAGGCAAGTACGGCCTTGTGTCTGTGGACAATGGGGTGAATGAGGGAAAGAGTGAAAGTTGAGAGCTGAAACCAAAAGGATGAATTCTGTCAGAGTATCGGGTTTATGTGACTGCTTCGGTCAAGCAGACTCTAGAGTTGGGAAGGTGTTCCGATTTGAATGATGAAGACGAGTCGGGGTTTGAGAGCGGCCGTCCGTGTCTTGATGGGTTGAATAATTAATCTCCAGTCCAGCTCGACCTTCACACGAGTTATTTCAGCCTGTAAATGACAGATGTTTCCGGCTATTGTGTGTAACACTTGCTCCACGTGTCTCTTGTTTGGCCTGTTTGATGAACGTGCAGAAATAGATGCCAAACCGATAAATGAATGCAAAACGAGAACAACCAAATTGTTATATACTGTATTATATGTGATATAAAGTCTAACTAAAATAGGTAAAAGCAATATTTGGTAAAAAGTTTCCTCCCATTTTCTCTCTGTCTCTCGCTCTCTTGCTCTCTCTCTCTCTTTACCTTCTGTCATTCTCTCTCTGTTTCTCTTTGATTCTGTTTCTCTTCCCTCTCTTTTATTTCTTATCTCTATTGTCTCTTTTATTCCCTTCTACATCTCTCTTTTGTTCTTCACTCCATCTACTTCTTTCTCTCTCTTTATTTCTCTCATTCTTCTCTCATATCTTCTCTCCTCGTCTCTACGTCCATCTCTCCCTTCTTTTTTCTGGTTTTCTCTTTCCATCCCCTCCTCTTTCTCTCTCTCTCTGTCAAACCTATCCTGCCTTTTCTCTTGTGTGTGTTGTTCCTTACTTATCTTGCTCACCTTCTCCACCTTCTTGTAGTGGTGTTCAGGTCGAGACGTTGGGTGGTTTATTACGACACTCTGTCTGGTGCTCGTCCTTTCTGACGCTCTCAAGGTCGCACCATCACGCCAGCTGTTTAATGCCTCCTACAGCAAAACGCCGCCAACAGCTGTAAAGCCGCATTAAACAGCTCCTGTGCTCGCACTCAAACCGCTCCATTCCACAAGCAAATAAGACTCACACAGCGGCTCGCACAGCGTGAAGGATCCGCTTGAGACTCGAGGGTCTGTCTGAGCCTAGTTTGCATGTTTCTTCTGGCTTTCTGGTTTCCTCCCAAACATATTGAGGCTGGAAAGGCTTGTACATGTGATAGAGAGTGTTAAAAGCTTAATTCTGTGTCACCTGCTCTGTGATTGGTTAGCCACCAATCAAGAGGGTGGCTCCTTCATTTCGTCCCTGAGCTACTGGCATTGGCTCCTGCTCCTCGTGACCCTGAAATGGAAAAGCAGTTCAGAAAATGTATGGATGAATGAAGATATTGGCGTAATTATGTAAATATAAGCACCCCCCTGATTTTTCAGGCACAAAATAAAAATAGTGTCTGGACTTCATTTCCCAAGATCCTTTGCTCTCCAGTCAGACTCCCCACATGCGCAAAGCAATTGTTTCAAGCTCTTTGTTTATGCCGTGTGAAAAGAAAGGATTATTATCCCCTGTGCAGCGACCCAGCGTTTTGATTGTGTCTGTTCCTTGGATTTTTTACTTTACTCCTTGCCCGTGTTCTTCTTTTTGGACTGTTTCTACTCTTTCTGTGATGTTTCTTCCAGTGCTATTTTGTCTATGTTAAGTGTCGCACCGTGTTTAATGTTTCTTATTTCTGTTATTGAGCCAGTAAAAGCATATGTGGATGTCTGCCTACGGACCATTGTTTAACATTATATAAACTTTTCCGTTTATTTGTGATTGTTCCTGACTTGAAATACGGAAAAATGGGTGCTGCTTATATTTACGTGCATATTTAATTATAAGCGATAATATATTACGGTGATTAAAGGCGTTTTTAGCGTTGAAAATTGGAAAATAACGGTGTGGTTATATTCGCATGAATACAGTATCTGAAGTCTTACTGTACGAAGTAAACTTGATATATATTGATTGTTTCGATGTGATTTTGATGCTTTATAAGATTAACATGGTTAAGCTGAGATTTGTTCTTGTTTTTAGCAGGACTCTCATCTTTTGAATGGTTTGGTATGTTTCATTGAGCAAACTCTGTTTGATTAATACCTGGAGTTGGCTGTTCTTGGTGTTGGTTGTCTTTCTGAGCCCTTTGGATTTTCTCATTCTGGTTTCTTGTGATAATCAAGCTCTTTCTGTTGACGTTCATTTGCTCCTCTGGTTGGACCTTGTGTTTCCGTTTGTTTCCCAGAGATTGTTCACCTTTTCTAGGAACACATGCTTTCCAGCGCAGCCACTTTAACAGCTCTGGTGGAACTATTCTCAGCCTTTAAAAGCAGATTCAAAGGTTGAGAAGTCAAACACTGGTGTTAGGAACCTGTCACCGCTGCGAGAAATACTACATGACTGTGACCTTGGTGTTAAATTTGAGCCGAGAGGTTTGAAGATGTGATGTTTTAGACAGCAGTTGCTCTCGCCTTGAGTTTCCTCTCATTAAACTCTTCACACGCATCACTCCAGGTCCGGTTCACTGGTGATGTCACTCAAGGTTGGGAAAGGATTTTTCTGGACACATTTTTTGTGATTGTTTTAGGGCCTAAATTGTGACAGTTTTTGTTATACTATGAAAATCTCAATATCAAGGTTTGACATTACCTTCTATCTTTCTGGTTGATCGCAGAACATTCTGAAAGATAAAATATAGTTGATGAAGTTGACATGAGCAGTGGTGCAAAAAACCATTTACTGTTCTTAGAGAGGGCGTGGCCTTTAGTGAAGCTTTCTATCACATGATGAGTCAGTGAGTTTGCCAATATGGCCACTAGGGGCTGTATCAAAATTGTTGTCTACATTTAACCATCCAGTGAAGTTACACACACGCAGACCCGGAGCAGTGCGCAGTCTTGTGGTGTCCGTGGGACTTGTGGAGGTCAGTGTCTTGACCAAGGTCACTCCACGAAACTCACAAGACCGCTGATCCACGACTGGCATGGTCTGTTTCTTATATTGAAGCCAGTGATAGTTGTGTTTTCATATATTTTGTTGAATTTTTTCCCCCGCTTTTTTCTCTTTCAAATCAGCTTTGACACTTTAAACATCTTCATTTTGCATTGGTCACTTGAGTCAGTTTTTTGGAATTTTGCTCATTTTATTGTAATTTTATCTTATTGTCCATCTTCATAGTTTTTCCTAGTTCTCTTATCTTTTTATTGTCTTTCTATTGTCTTTTTCTTTCTTGCGTGCACCCACCCCAAACGTCCAGTATTTTTACATACTGGACAATTGTAAAAATACATACAGTATCATTGCATTTTGTACCATGTGTATATGACAAATAAATCGGGGTATATGCCAAATAAAATTTGAATTTAAAAAATTTCATTTGAAATCAATAAAGAATACAGTTTTAGTAAAAAAAAAATGAAAAAAAAAAAAATTCCATCCAATGCAACTTTTTTTTAAATATAAAGCATCTTTTTTTATTTCATTCCATTTGCATCGTACTCGAGAGCACTTTATTTGTTTATTACTTTCTTTTCCACTTTCCTGGAGTGAGCGTGTTGGGCCTGGACGGAGATCGGCTCTTGTCTTTCTCTTTCTCTCGACATTCATGCATATTCAGCAGCCTGCGATTCGCCATTTCAATTACGCCTTAAACTCACAAGCAGACTGGGACTGACAGAATCCGGTTGCTCGGCGTGAGCGTGTCCGTCAGCTCCTGCCTGCTGGAGACAGCCCTTCTGTGTTTTTATTGGTTGGGTTTTGTTTTTCTGTCGGCTCGCTAGACTGCTTCCATTCATTCTGAGGTTTGACGTCCGGGCCAATCATGACTGGAGTGAAAGAATATTCTAGTCTTCTGGTGATCATTTGTGAAATGCTGAGCAATCCGTCAAACGTTGCTTCTAGAACAGTGGCCTTGAATGACTGAGCAGGTTTGGTTTCTGTCTTCAGACATTTAGGCCAGCCATAACATTCAAGGTTTTTCATGGTGGAGACGGTGTTTGCAACAGCTAAGGTTGTGGGTTCAATTCCCAGTGATCAGTGTCTTAAAAAAAACTAAATAAAAGTTGATCAGTGTCTAAATAAAAACAAACTGTGACGCATAGTTACAGAGAAGATGCTCTTTTAAATAAGGTTTTTTTTATTATTTGATTTTTCAGTTTACATTGTACTGGAAAGTAGAACAAAGCAAATGCAGAAAACACACAAAAAAATAACCCCAACCCAACCCACAGTCAGACACATAATGCAATAAAGTATACAATTATAGTCTGTAACAAAAAGGGAAATAGGTATTAAGATGGTCATCTATGAGAAAAAAAAAAAATAAACAATCATGTTATGCAGTAGGATTTGCATGGCTGAATTTCTCACTTTGTAATGAACTTACAAAATTCAGAAAGGGTTGCCAAGTTGTGTCAAATCTTTGGGTAGATCCTTATAGAGAGTAATTTTTCTCTCTATCAGTCTGTCTAGTGATCAGTGGTGTAAAGTACTTGGGTAAATTAATTATGTTACTTAAGTATTTAGGCTACATTGTACTTGTACTATCAAAAATAGAATCAACTTTTACTCTCTACTTGACTACATTTAAACCTCATAAATAGAGTTTGTTGTTTTTCTCATTTCTTTGGTGTTTTTTAATCCTAAATTCAGTGTGAAATACTTAAGTTATTTTAAAGTTGGACACTTCAAGTCTTCTAGCACTTGTACACTGATTTTTACAATAAGGTATTTGTACTTTTACTACACCTTTGCTTGTGATCTCACAATTGATCTATTTGATCTATTGAGTCTATTCGTCTGTCTCTCTGTCTGACCATCCATCATACAATTGGTCTGTCTGTCTCTATCGGTCTGACTATTTAACTGTCTGTCTTTCTGTCCATCAACACTTTATCTCTTGCATTATGTAATGTTTACCCAACATTGGATCTGTATCTATAAACTCAAGCCAACATTTCTTTAGCAAAGCGGTGAAAACCGGTGAAACTTTGTCTTAGTAACAAACTTGTCTTGCGAAATCAAGCACGCGTGAACCATGCGGTCTGAGGGAAATGAGAAAACGATTAGGATGAAATTACTGGAATCACTAAGCGTTTAGTCAGAATTACTGACTACAAAGGTGAGACTCTAAACCAGCTTTGTGCTTAAAAACCAATCGCTTAGCATTAATCCTGAAACAGCTATTAGACTTGTCTGGAAACAATCTAAGTCACTCTCACTCCTTTTTTTTCCTCTTTTCTCTCCTTCTCAGAGTCACTCCCTCTTTCTATTTTTCTTTCGTTCTCTCTTTCTCTCTCAGACTCTTTTTTTTATCCCTCTTTTTATTACTCCGTCTCTCTCTTTCTCTCACTCTCTCTATCATCTTTTTGACTGAATTTATTGAAACACATTTTGATTTCTCTCGGGCAACTGGAGTTGTGACGATACCGTGATGAGGTCAATGCTTCCAAAGTGTCCACCGCATTATGTGGATAAGTGTCATATGAAACCGCTCCGTTTCAATATTTTCGTGCACTTTGATATCGGCCAGATATTATGAATTTGTGACCTTGAGACTCCAAATTCTCCTCAGACGACTCCAATAAAAGCACTGCAGGGAAATGTACAGTTTGGAATGTTTTATAACAATTCATATAAAAAGTGCAGTAAATATTTGAAAGCATATACAATCTGTAATTTGTCAACTGTTTACGTTGTATAAATTAATAATTTAAAAAGAAGACCCTGCTCAAGTGAGTGAGCACTGCTAGTGCTTCAAATTCAAAATGTTGCAAACATATATTCATATCATATTAACATAACGTTTATTGGATATTTTATTTAAATAAGATATAATGTATTGTAATATTTCACTTTCTTTGTTACTTCGTTCTTGTAATTCTCCTTTCAGCTTCCTCTTTCAGTTAGATAGATTAATGAATAGGTGGATAGATTGATGGATGGATGGATGGATGGATGGATGGATGGATGAATGGCTGGGTGGGTAGATGAATAACTGATAATTGAGTGGACAGATAGAACGATGGTCAAACAGATGGATTAACAGATGAATGGATGGATAAATGGGTGGATGGATAGGTGGATGGAGACAAATGGATGGGCGGATGGATTACTGAGTGGACAGATGGATGGATGGATGGATGGATGGATGGATGGATGGATGGATAGATGGATAGATAGATAGATAGATAGATAGATAGATAGATAGATAGATAGATAGATAGATAGATAGATAGATAGATAGATAGATAGATAGATAGATAGATAGATAGATAGATGGACAGACGGACGGACGGACGGATGGATGGATGGATGGATGGATGAATAGAGAGAACAGATGGAAATGTAGGCCTACAGCTTTGGATTAAATAAAGCTGTAAGAAAGCCTCAAGAACCCATTTCAATGATGCACTCATCTTTTAAACTTTAGCAATAATTACAGATATGCATGTTTGCGTTCCGTAATGTTCTCATTGTGTTTCATTAGTTTGTTCTATCTCGGCATAACAGTGGTCACTTTGTCTGGGAGACTAATTAGCCAAAGCATCAAAGTGGGGTTTTTTTTTTGCTGTTTTTAGAAGAGGAAAACTAAAGCGGCACTTGAGTCCAAATTCGGCATCAGAGACGGAGTAATTAATGATGTGGTCGCCACCTCACGCATCTTTAATTCAGCGTATATTACATAAAAGCTACTTGATGTAGTGTAGCCCAGTTCTGGTCTCTGTGTTTGTATCTGACCCTCAAGAGAGGCCAGACATCTCTCTTTCCTCTCGTCTCCCTTGATCTTTTACCAGCCTCGTCTTTTCATCTTAACTCTTCATCTGAATATCTCACCAGGGCTCTTATTTCTGCGCTCTCCATGGCTTCGGCCTCTTTTCTCTTGCCGGGTGTTTATCACCACTTTCATTGCTTTTGTGTTCGCAAATGAGTTCACGCAGTGGAGAAATGTCAACTGGTGGTGTTTTTGCTGTCATTTATTCTGCAGTGTGAAGGAGTGATTTGCTTTGTGAGCTTGAGAGGAAGAGGACGACTTGAATAATGTAGGAGAATAATTCTGTGTTTGTTATGCAGCGCAGAGGAATTTTTTCACTGGATTTTGCCGAGGATCACAATGGAATCTGAGTAGCATCTAGCTAATTACAATTAATGACATTGTTATGACTGTAAGTGCTAGAAACTGTTGCATTTATTCTGCAGAATTAGCTCTAATAGTAACGGTTATTTTACAATCAATTGGTTGGTCAAAATGTTCTAGAATAACATCTCTGTTATTTGGAATAAATAGTAATACTAGTAAAAAAAAATATAGGTCACAGTGTTTACTAAACTCTTCCTTCAAAAATTAAAATAAAACAAACTCTCCCCCTGATAATAAATAAAACGGCCAAATCTAATCACTATAATAGTTCAATATTTAACAAAAGTGTGGAAGAACAAGAATTGGTGATATTGTGACCTTACCAGCATTTTCTCAATATAATCGTTTTAAACACTTATTAACAATATTTTCTAACAATATAATAATTCCAAACACATCACGGTGACTCAACAAAATATTATAATTGCCTTTTGATTGTCTATAGACTCTTTGAAGAATTACACAAGATCTTTCTGTGAGTGTGAGAAACTCTACAACAACCTGCTTTAACTTTCATAACGTATGTCTGTAGAGTAACAAATCGATGGACATCCTAATCAATATATTCTATTGTCAATCATATATTATATTATATATAAAACCATATATAAATATTATGCAATAAAAGTGCAACAGTGCTATAAAATAACACCAACTTTGAGTTCGACGAAGCTACAGTAATTATCTATTTTACATTTTAAACGTTAAGATAAGATAAGAAAGTTCTTTATTCGTCCCACAGTGGGGAAATGTCCTTGTTTGATCTCATATTTATATTTTCCGGTTTGATCGCATATTTATTGTTGATCGCATATATCATCACATATGATCGCACATTTACCCTCATGCTGGCTGCTCATGTGGACAAAACTCCTCAGTCGTGTCCCGTGGTTGTAACCTTCATCTGAACTAGTTATTCCCTCTTGAGCACAGACGTCCGGCTCGGTTCTAACCTCAGGCTCCGGCAGCAGCTGTTCCTGACCAAACCTTGGCACCATTTTAAGCCTCTCGCACCCTAAATTCCACTCCAAGGTGACATGTCCTGGCCTGTCGTCTCTCCAGCATTATGTATTTCCATTATGGAGTGGAGAACTAACTGATTTAGAGTGGATTGGGCGGCAAAGACCCTCTACCTCCTGATCTAGAGGCAGGAGACGTGGCAGCCGGCCCTTCACCATGTGTCTGCCCAGCGCTGGCATCCATCTCTCTCTGTTCACTCTCATCCCAAAGTCAGATGGCATGATTCGGGCATCGTTCGAAAGCTGCCAATCCGACCGTCTCTCTCCCTATGGCAGTTCCCAATCCCTCACTGTGACGCAGAGGTCACCCGCAGAACGCCAGCTGACTCCTCAAGCTCCGTGAGTCTTCGGTCAACAAACGGTGCTTGACCATCTAATTAGAAGGAGTGATGGGTTTAGGTTTCAGAGGATGATGATGTCATCAGGGTTGTCTTTCTGCTCGTCGGCCAAGTCATTAAGTCGAGAAGCATCTTCTAGCCATAGTAACAGCTTGATAGTTTCACACCTTATCTTTCCTCATAAAAAGAGATTGATCTGGAGAGGCTTCTTCACCCACGCACCATAAGCCTCGTCTCCTGCCTTTATTTTCGTTTGGATATGGATAAATGAGTTCCAATGCTCAAAGGCCTCGATAATGTGCTTTAACTCCAGACAGATTCAAATATTTACTACTTTACAAGTGTAATTTACAAGATTGCGATGCAGTTGAAATCCGCAGTGGCCACCGTGCAGAAGGGTTTCTGGCTGGACCAGTGAAGAGGATGCTTGATTTCAGGATGCTGAGCTGCAGTGGTCATTAGCTGAGCTGGATGGCAACAGTCGAGTTTCAGAAACTAATATGCTATTCATATTCTCCCTAAAGCAACAGAATAGATTTTCTGGATTGTTACGTGGACTTTTTGGGTCAGGTTATGGCGAGTGCTTTTTATGCCTGACAAATTCCATTTCCTGCTGAATTTACTTATTGAAACTGCTAAATTCATCTGACTATTATCTTATTAATGTTAGTAATCGGAACAAGTATTGCTAGGAGTGTTTTTGGGAGCTTAGTTGTATCTTTTATTGGCTCAATAACAGAAATATTTGACACGCAGTGACACTTAACAGAGACAAAATTACACTGGAAGAATGAAGATTAAACTAAATACAGTACAATATTTTACAACAAACAGAGACTACAAACCACGCCTTATATCCGCGTAAATATGGTATGGTTCAGATGGATGCTTCTAAATTAGAGCCACTTGAATCTTTCCTGAATGGCTATAGGGTTTGGACTTTCTGAAGCCTGGATTTATGACAAGAGTCATGTACCATGACTGAAAGGTTTCACTGAATCTCAGAAGGACTTAATGCAGAGTTAGTGAAAGCATTAGGTTGACTCCTGAGATCAACGCAATATGTTGGCCTATTTCATCTTTTTCTTATGTTCTGTTAGAACTGTAAATGCATGGTGCAGCTCGGGAAGAAATTGAGTTGATGGGACGGTATCATTATGTTTCTCCTGATCTATCTCAGCCTCTTATCATTGGGTTCCTGGCTGGCAGAGTGGTCACCTCAGTCTGTTCTGTATCGAAACTTGTGTAAATCCCAGTAAATATGCGCACAAAGTAGGGTCTTGATCACGATGAGCCCGTTCAATTCCGTTTGGGCGTCAATGAGCTCTAAATCTCCAGATGACGGCTAGAAACACAGGGGCGATGTCCTTGTCTGTGTCTTAGGAAGTGCTTCCCATTAATCTCGCCATGCTTCTCTGGGTGCAAAGTTATTAACTTTATAAGTTCTAGACGGATTTATCAGATTTGCACTGACTGGTTTGAGAGCGATTCGGTCGGGTTTGAAGAACATGGATGGTAAAGCATTAGGATAATAAAGCTTAAACTGCGTCGTTTGATTGTCTCGTGACATTTCTAATGGGGTCTCACCAACAAGGTCGTCAGGAAAAGTGAGCAGCTCTATATCGCATTGTGTTGCAGAACTGAATGAGACGTTGCTCATACTCTTCTTGGAGGATCTTGTTTATGGCCTTTTCTCTGCGATGAGATGTTCAAAGTGCGTCTTGTTATTCTATCGATCCTGAATTACGACTGTTTTGCTTTCATTTTCGCTGCCCGGCTCAGAAAAAAACCCCACTCAAGGACAGCCATGTAAAGACTGCGCTATCAAAGACACAATCCTTTTGGAATTTGCAGTTTCATTATGCCCTGAATGGGCAGGTAATGATTTTTTTATGCCATCCAATGCCTTTTAAAAAGAAATGGCCTGCTCAATAAAACTTTTTAAGCATTATTAGTTATGAGTAAACAAATCCATTGGTCCTTTAATGCATGCGCCTGGATTTTCTTTCCACCGTTTTAGTTCTCAAGGTCTGCGTGAGCCACGGTCATTCACATTGGTAGAGTTTTCCGCAGGAGAGGTTTTTTATTATTACCCAGCCAGACGGAGAGAGTGACAGACAGTTCGATGGAGAGAGAGAGAAACAGAGAGAGAAAGATATGCTGTTTTACTAGGATTCTGTCAATCACTCCTGAACAGACCTTCGGGTCTAAATGCCCCATTGAGTATGAAGGATTTTTAAACACCCAAAGATGTTTAATAAGAATAGGAGCGGGATTATAAAGTTAAAGTTGTTCTTGTGCTGTTTCCTTCTGGGATGCTAAAATACGATCGACTGGTTGATCCCATTGGCAGCTTTGGCTCTAGATTAAAATCATCAATTCCTGCTATCAATATGTCGTTTGATTGACATACTGTGCAGCCAATCAGATCCTTTTTGACACAGGTCACCGCGCACACGCATACAACAAAATCGTAAACGAATGAAGCTAGAAATAATTGTTTCAACAAAGAATGGGACATTTTTTTTTTCTACAATGAAATAATTTAAATATGTTTGTTTCTTCTGTCAGTTGCTGTTGGTTTCCTGAAGAAGGGACATTTTGAGCTCAGAGGAATTCGTCTCAGAGGAACATCAATAATGTGTGCGGGTCAATTTGACCCTGGACCTGTTACTCCACAGCTGGAGTTTGGAGACATAGCGAGTTCCAGTGTTATTGTATTTAGTTTATTTACGGATTTACGTTTTTTATGATGGTCTTCACCACATCTTCTAAAAATCTGTCCATTTTAATCACGTTTTTGGAATTTCTGCCCCCATATTCCATATTTTATAAGTAGCCGAAAAAGTGTGTCCACCGTTGGTCTATGTGCTCATCTTGTACCCTATTCATTTTTGATGGTGAAAAGCTGGCGGGCCAGAGTAATAGTGAGAGAATCATGGCCGGGTTGTTGCTGATGTTTGTGTGATGCTATCAGGCTGAGGCTCCGTCATGTGCTACCATGGGATTGCCTGATGTCTGATGACTTTCAGCGGAACTCCTCCACAGTCTTTTTGCTATCACAGCTGATGAAGAAGATATGAGTCACCCCCATAAATGTCGACAGCGGCTCCCACCAAAGGTCAACCACGCCAGACAAAATGAGCCCATTACAGCTATTTCAGCCAACCACTGAATGGGAAATCATCAGTTCTCATTTCATGAAACATAGTCGTTAGATTATTAGCCGAGGGAAAGGCTGAGGAAAATATTGAAGATTTCAAGTAGATCAGAATTTCTTCTAGTCTTTTTTAGCATTACGCTTTTAAAAGGTTCGGATTGAATGAAAGCCTACTCGCCCTGGTGAAATAAAATATGATGATTAGCAGTACTGTTCTGTAATAAAGGAAATGTCCGTGTTGAACAGTGAGGACTGACAATCCAAATGTTTTTTTTTTTTTATTGCCATTAAAAACTATTTAGACATAAATACATTTTGACATGAACAAAGCACAAAGTCACACTATGAAGGTTATTTTTTTATTTGTAGTTAAATTACATTTAAATTATATTAGACAGCTTCTTGGGAAAGGAAGTTCTGACCCCTAGAATTGACTTCATCAAACGATATCAAACAATATCAAAATGATGTCACAAGTAAAGTTTGTTAAATTAAAAAAAATGTATTTTAAGAGATTATTAGTGTAATTAAACCAGAAATGTAAAAACCAAAAAATATATAAGTTTTGTGCTTATATTCACGTAAATGTGGTACTTTAAACGGCACTGTACTTTGCTTTTCCTGTTGTGAGGTAAAGTACAAAAGCAATCTTATTTTTACTTTACTGCTTTTTGTCTGTTTTTCTGATGATCTTCTAAAAATCTGTCCATTTTAGTCACTTGTTGCCTTTTGTTCATGAGTCTTACAGCAATGTATTAATATTCTTCAGTAGTCGATACGGTAACATTGACTCAGAGTTGATTTGTTCAGTTGCGTCAGAAAAGGAAATAACACATAAATCCTCCTGTTTTGAATGAATCAAAATTTCTCCTTGTACGTCTGTCCTGAGATTTGCGCTGCTAAATCTAATTCCAGTTTCTCTGTGGAGATTGTGTGTGGATTGTGTGTTTTTCTTGGAATTCTCCTCTGAGGTTCTCGTGGGAAAACATGATCGAGATGATTGACAAAGAAGAATTTGAGCGTTTTTTCCTCAAAAAAAAACAGAAGCCTTTATTTCAGAAAGTTGCAAACATTTCACAAAAGCTCTTCTGACTGAAATCTGGACGCAAGAACCGTAGCGAACAGTCGACTAGTGTACAAGCACACAAAACCACTATTCTCCCTATTTCACCCAAGGTATCTCTTATCCATCTATTATGCTTTTTTTTTCCTGATGTCACGTGTTTTAGTAAAAAAAAATGCGTATTTGTATTAAGCGATGGACGTGCTGAAGAGCAGCCACGTGTTTGAGGAATGTTTCTGCTGATCATGGCTTGATAACAGATCCGGACTGTGTTGTGCGGCCCAAATGAATAGGAAAGATCGACATATTTACAACAATGTTCAAAGGTCGTTTGTTGCCACAAACTTTCAGATCTAGGAAAGTTTCTTCAGATTAGTCAGACGCTATATGTTTTTTCAAGATTTTTTTTATGGTCGATCTTTTGAGAGATTAATCTTTTTGAGTTTTTTTTTTTTTCTTTTTCAATTGAAAACTGTTCATGCTCGCGTGTTTGTTTGTTGCGTGCATGCATGTTTGTTTGTTTGTTCTGAAAGTTTAATTGTGACAAAAATTGTGTTTTTTTGGAGTAATCAGACTAGAAATATTCTATATTTATTTCATATTCTTTCCTTTCCATTGTTTATTTATTTATTTTTTTGCATTTACATTGGTCTGCATTTACATTTTTTCCCGGGAGTTTAAATCCCGAAGTGTCTGCTCCGGGTGCGTGTGTGCGTGTGTGTGTGTGTGTGTGTGTGTTCACATCACTAGATGACTTCTTAATCTTAATCTTAAGTATGACCTTGTGTATATTCTTAGTGAGCTCACCTTCACAATGTTGTAAAGAATATCTGTATAATCCATATCCGACTCATGAAGGTGTCACATGTGTCACATATTACCTTGGTGAATTTAGTCCTTAGGGAAGAAGGTGGTACCATTATAGTAGAGTAGCTATTTTAAGATTCAGAAAAAAATAAAAACTTTATTAGCCCCTTTCACACTGCAATGCCAGAAAAATGCATGGAAAATACTAGACCGACTTTGCCGGTTAATACTGTTCACACAAGCACTGTCATTCCCGCATTTTACCGGTAATGAACTATTCACACAGCGTTTTCAAAATACCGGTATTTTCTGTGACGTCATCAACTGGCAACACGTTTTAAACAGCTGCGCCTTTGAATAAACATGAATAACGGCGGTAAATGTTTCACATGTGACGGCGTCACTAACTGTTCCTTTGATGTGGTGACAAATGTCTTCATCCACCTGAATTATTAGAAGTGATTTGATTTCGCTGTCGTTCCTGTTGATGGACATTTCCAAAAACTCAACCTAACAAAAATAACTTCCCAAAGTAAGAACTGAAAATGATCACTTACGTTTTTGTATAAAGTTTCTCTGTGAAGAGCAAAACCTCAATGGTGTTCTCACATTCCAGTGAGATTCCAGACCATCTTCACATCTCACATCATGAGTCTCACTGTGCCAAGTCTTCACCCCTGGCAAAAGGAATTCCGTCTCAGTCTGGAACGATCTGTCTGTGTGTACCTGTATTACTCGTGAATGATCTATTGTATCAATGGACAGTTAGAATAAAGAAGCTTGCTGCATAAATCCTCAATGGAGCAGCGTGAGGACTCGTTCATTTAATGTCATCCACATTGTGACAAATGCTCGTCACAGATCGGCCTCTGTCTGGTCACAGATGTTCTTGGCTATTAAATGTCTGTCTATCATCACTTTGCTTCTGCTCCACTGTAAAATCCCAATCTGGAGAACATTGAGCCATAATTGGCATGTTAATGTACTTTCTATACACACTCATTGGTGTTTTCGTAATTCTAAACTACAGCAGTACTCTGACTTAATGAATGTCCTAGATAACGAAAATCCTAAGTAACAAATTTGTAACAAAAAGCAGCGAAAATGTCGTCCCGAGTCCCGAAATATTTCCGCTATACAAAATGAGTGTGTCATTTTTCTTCCGCTAGCATTTCTTTTCTATCCGCTAGCATGTAGGGAGATGAGAGTCCAGACATGTATAAAACCTCAAAAAACCTCAAATAAACAACAAAAACACTAGTCCGTTCCAGAGATCTTGCTTCCAACATATAAAATAAGCCAGTCTTCTCCCAGAGTGGAGACGTTCTTTTTTTTCACTTCCTTAGAGCCGCCATCTTGAATTGATGTCCTGCAAACCCGCTGAGAATTCCGCAATCTTGTGAAAACGATGACGTCGCTTGGTCTCAGGAATCTCAGGAATTTTTCACGACGTCATTTCAAGATGGCTGTAATAGTTCATGTGATATTGTCCCTATATCATTATGTACTGTACCATTGGTAATATATTGTCATACTATCATTTATAAAAACATAGTGTCTGAATTTATGAAGTCAATGCACGGATTACATTGATTACATGTAAAATGCGGCTCTGCTAACGGAATTTTCGCCAAACTAAGCAGCTCTCGGCACAAGTTAATTTCGTAAGTCGTGAATCCATTCATTCATCTTCCAAACCACTTGTCTTTTTCAGTTGTGGGCTGAATACAATCCTGGCTTCTTTTATTTGACTTAAGCTGAGAGAACACTTCAACCTCAGAGGTAATTACTTGATGGAATGTCGACTTTACAGACACTTTACGGCTAGGAAATCAAGATGGAGTTCAGTGTTTCCCAGGGTCAGTCAGAGTTTCCTCCAGGGCTGATGGAGGTTTGGACTGAGCTGGTACAGATGGATGGTTCCGGAGCTGAAGATCGCCAGATGTGCTGCGAAATTTAGCTTGGCCAGCAGCATCATCATCATCTGGCGCCCTTGAATCCACAGCTTGTTTGGAACGGACAGAAGTTGCTCAGTTCGGGTTTATCTATATTTATAGTCATGATTTGATTTCTATTGTCTGGCATTTTTGTAAAAGACCATATTGATCCTGCAAACACCGTGTTCATTTGAATTCTGTGAGCCACCTCGTGAAGTTTGATTTAATAGACGTGCCTGTGTAACTGGATTTTAGATGCAATGGATGTGCTTAGTCAAAAGCCTTATCACACTTTAAAATCACTTTTCTTTGAGAAACTAAATCTGTAAAATCACTGTAACATTCCAGTGGCGAGCTGTGATTGGTTCAGATTTGTGAACCAATCACAGTTAAGAGACTTGTTTGGTCTTCAGATCCATTAATTGTAATTAGGACAAACTCTTTTTAGTTGAATGAATGTGTGACACACAAAAAAAAAAAAGAAGAGTCATTGGTTGCTTAGTGTTGGCTTTTGTCTGTGTATATAACGTAAATTTAGCAGCTGCAAGCGCATTTTTGTGTACCCATTTTTCATCACGGCGAGGTAGAAAATCACATAAACCTCTTGTTTATTGTTTTGTCGAAGCAAAACCTGTTCACTTGACATTTGCGAGTCAGCTTTGGGAGTTCTTATGGTTTTAAAGATGCTTAACTAATGCAAAACCGGGCAGCACAATGGCCTAGTGGGTAACTCTGTCAACACACAGCTAGATCTCTTCACAACTTCCAGTCCGGACCTTTTGTTGGAAGTGTGTGTGTGCGCTCCGGTCTCCTCGCACAGTTCAATCATGCTTTCAGGACAAATGGAGTGTTTCAATTGGCCAGAGGTGTAAACGTTAATGCACATTCAAGCCTGTGTGAAATGAAAAAGACAGTTGAGAAAATAAATGAATGGCGGAATTTGCATTACGGCATTAAATGTGTCATTGAGGCTGCCCACTGCTCCGGGTTTGTGTGTGTTCACTTCAGTGGAAGGTTAAATGGAGCACAATTTCTATATGGTCTGTAGTGGTATATATCGGTAGTGGTTGTATCGACAATATCGCCTCTATCACCTCTAAAAGTTAAGGTTCGAATCCCAGTTTATGCCAATTAAAGCGCCCGCCAAACAAAAATGCAAAAATGATGGTCCTGTCCTTCCTAAAACTGCTCTCCTCCTTTCCGTGAGCATCCTGGAATATTTCACTTAATGAAGACTAATAGCGCGTGAATAGTCACCTGCTTTTTACTACTTCCTCCAGTCCTCCAGTGATGGAACGCATCCTTGCTGCGAGCATGATCTCACCGAGAGATTTCTTCACTTGCGTAGAATTAAATAATAGACTTAATGGGCAGGAATGATGCTCAACACAGATCCAGTTCATTCTCATTAACATCCTCCGAGTGCCGTGATTAGCAGGCACTTCAGCAATGCAGCGCTATAGAAAAGCTTGTTTGGAAATCAGCATCTCTGTGTCTAACACTTTCCCAGTCTAGACTTTAATCGGTGAGTAATCCTCATGAAAAAAAAATATTAATGGAAAAAATAAAAACGGTGGTGGATTTTTTTTTTTTAATAACGCGAGACCGGCATCCGTGCACAGGCTTTTGATGGAGAATTTCTTCCAAGCGATTGAGTTTATCATTACACCTCGACATTATTCCAGCCTCCGACGGCTAGCATGAGCGCTCGCGCTGCCTAATTCACTTAATTCCGTGATTATCGATTCCGCCGGGTTCCGGGCAGAAAGGTCAATGTTTGCCTTGTGCTCACCTGAAATTTATAACGTCATTCAAAATGAGGCAGTGTAGAAAAAAAAAGCTATTTTAGCAGCCAACATGAACAACATTCCTTTACTCAAGCGTCTCCAGTAACAAGGTTGTGGGTTAGATCAGGGGTGGGAACACTTTGTGATTTGCGGGCCGCAAGGGGTTATATGGGGTTTTCCTAATTTTTGACACACAAATGTTGTACAATGGACATTTTTCTCAAGACTCTTTTTTTTTAAGACTTCTTAAGAGCAGAGAAAAGTGCTATATAAATAAACTTGAACTTGAAATTCTAACGTTTGACAAAGGGGCGGGACCAGGAGCTGATGGATAGAGTGTTTTGGAAACCTCACCATACTGGAGAAAAAAATACACATCTAGGGATATGGAGGAAATATATGCGTTCATTCTATAAAAACACACCTTATTATAATAACTATACCTTATTATAAAGGCGTAACTAAGCATGAATAAGAACTTTTTTCATTGTTATCAAAGAGTGATCCAAGCATGACATATACCTAGTAAAACGTTAATGATGAACATCTAATGAATAAGCTCATGAACAAGCTGCTTAGTTAACATTATTTAATATGTAATAAACCATAAACAACTGTCACTTTAGGAGAGGTCACAAAACCTTAACTATTAAGCTTCTGAACTCGGAAATTTGTGAAAAACAGTATGTAATCATATCTTCATGTGTTGTTAAGCAATAATTAACAATGACAAAGCAGCTGGTTCATGAGCTTATTCATTAGATGTTCCTCATTAACAAACGTGTTACTAAGTATTTGCCTTGTCTTTTTCATATGTTGTTCTTAATCATGCTTAGTTAATGCTAAATAAGGTGTAGTAATGTAAGTAGACAGAAGCATCTGATAAATGCATAAAAGTTGTATAAAAGTGCACATTTGTGTAGGTGCATGTTTCAAAAGGGCGTTAAAGTTGAATGAATATACGTTTCTCAAGGCTTTGTGTTGACATAAAAAGCAAGAATCAGCCTGTGAATCAATTTTCCTTTTCTTTTGTTGCAATAGACCTGCGCAAATGTCAGGCCCGTGTTCATGTTTTGTAGTCTATATAAAGGCAAAGATCATTCACGTCTGCACTAAACTCTGCTCTCGGTATAAGTGCTTTCATTATTCTGTCCCTTTTCACGTTTTCTGATTTATTCAGCGCTAGTTTCTCCATCTCCACACTGCCAGACTTTGGTGTTTGGTTATGTTAATCGGCCAAACTTTAATTCCCGGTGTAGCGTATTACTTTGGGTGAAGGGAATAACGCTGTATTAGCTTATTAAAAACCTCAATCTGTCTCCTACAAACCGCTATCCTTTTCCATTTCGCTCTAGTGTTGATGATGAAATGGAGTGAGGGCTTCCAGGCAACTCGACCTGAAGATCAGATAGACTTGTTTGAACACACAATTGACTCCGAAGTCAGTCGTAATGGTTTAATTTATTTCAAAGTAATTCAAGTAGAAGAATAGTTGGTGCCCTAGATTTTTATTGGTGTGTGTGTGTGTGTGCGTGCGTGCGTGTGTGTGTGTGTGTGTGTGTGTGTGTGTGTGTCTAGTTTCCTAGCCATATATTTATTGTTGAGCCTGAATTTGGTTTGTTTCAAATTTTATAAAATTGTTAAATTGTAAAGCATCAAAGAGGGAAATGTTGTATTGGCATCTCTAGCAATTCATCCATCCATTTGTTGAACCCCTTTTTCCATTTCTGGGTCACGAGAAGCGGGGTTTCATCACCCATAGTGGCCAGATTGACACTCACTAGTGGCTCACTGGATATTCACTCTCACATCTACACGTATTTTTTAGAGCTTTTTTCAGACAATTTTTCAGAAATCTATTCATCAGAACAGATGGAAACTGGAGATCTGGAGGAAACCCGCTGCACTTCAGTTTGGTGTGAAGTACAGAGTCTTTAACCTTCACAGCATTTATAAAAGAAATGGATACCGCAATGCAGTTCTGTCTAGTAAGTTTCTTCATATAGTCTTGTGAACATGTGTGAACATCTACTGTATCCTTTTTTAGACATTGCATCACTTGCTCCTCTTTGAATACAAGCGTCTGCCAAATGACTGTAAAGTAAAGTAAAGTAGAGTAAAGTAAAGTAAAGTAGATACTGTAGTTTGGTAGTAACCAGTAAAAGACACTTGTGCAATAGTTTCCTTTCCAGAAATAAGAGAGGGCACATTACTCAAGGTTGGCTCAGAACCTATGGATTCACTGTCATCATTGTTTTCAAGCAATATTATTTTAATCATTAATCTCTGATACACATTGTATCCTTCAAATGAGATTTAGAGGAAAGCAATAAGGCTTTTCCACAGCACTGGGATGATATTACTGCACTGTCAGGGGCCGTGGGGAGGCAGGGCCCGGGGCCGACTGCAGGCGGAGAGAGAGTGAGGAGCATCCTTCAAAAACAACAGCAGAAACACCTCTGCATCTCACCCAGATCCTCAAATAACCAGGGATGTTCTGTTTTTGGCTCTTCGAGAGCAGCTCGGTTAAAACAACGGTGGAAGTTGGGTTGGTTTTTGTGGCCGTTTTTTCCGTCTATTCTGCAGTGTCATTGGATTGGTGGTTCTGAAGTGCTGGTGTTTAATAGAAAGGCCTTTGGGAAATTTCACTCAGTCTTTGCTTGTGGCTTTCCGGACCAGAGCAAAGCTCAGAGCTCATTTTTCAGTAATCCTTGGAGCACGTGTCGGGTCGTTTGAAAGTCAGCGCTTGTCAAATCTTGATGGTTCGGGTTCTTTTTAGATATATTTTAGAGGTGAACGTTTCCTTTTGCTTATACGCTTACAGCACAACATAAAAGTGTGTTGGTTTGAAATGAAATGGTGTCACGTAATAAGTTTGCCAAGGGCTGCGAGATTAGGAACCATTGTTTATTGTAGTATAGTGTATTTTGATACACAATTTTTGTTTATCAAAATGTAAATTTCTCTTTGTTGAGACAAATAAAGGTCTTCTTCTTCTTCTTTTTTCTTCTTCATTTCCCTTCATTATCTGCTATAAACTTTGTCAGAAGCATCAATACAGAAATTTTTTTTGTTCCCAAATTCTAGTAATTTGATTAACCCATTCCATGACAAAAATATTTTTGACCAAATGAACGATTAAGTAATATAATAATTAATTAAAATCACTGTAACATTCCCAAGAGTCATGCAAATATTAAAATAATACTTTGTTACTTGTGAAATCAAATTCTAATTTTTATTTGTCACATTCACATGAAGTGAAATGTATTTTCCAATCGTCCAGCATTTAAACATGGGGTTTGGTTTTGGGGGTATGGGATGGATACTAAAGCAGGAAATATAATGAAAAATGAAGATAAAAGATAAAATATAATATAATAAAAGACTGTGAAAATAAGATAAAAATATGAATAACATACAAAACAAACTATGAAGAGTCAAATGCAATAAAATTAAAAAACAGTAGAATAAGGATACAAAATTAGTAGAAAATACCAAATAAAATGTATGAATATGAATAAAATGTATAAACAACTAAAACGTCTTTCCAACAACAAAATAATAGTTTACTTGCATACCGTAAATCAAAATAATTGTGACACACATTGTTCGTGCTATAGCTCAGCTCCTTCATGCCGCGACTATTTCTTTTAATATTTTAACATTACTTCCCATTTCAGATTTCGTTCTTATGTTTTTTTTCCACAACGGTATCTCCCAGTCCCACTGCAGCCAGGATCAGGTGTTCTTGCGCTCAGGCATGAGCAGAACTGTGTTCAGTCAGTAATGACACCCATGAAAGGTCAGAGCACATGTCAACCCACTTTAAAAAATGGAGTCGTAAAGACTAGCGCGTGGAGGTCCACCGTCATCCTGTGTCATCTCCTGGCAGTCGCACAAGTCTTGAAGTGTCTGGACAGGTTTAATGAGAAGCGGTGGGACGCGGGGCGGACGGCCCCCTGCTACCCAAACCTTTCCCACTCCACCGCATCGGCTCCCAGAGTCATCTCGCAGTTCCCACTCAGAGTCTCTTCATTATATTAGCTGGCAGATGGAGGGTCTGCTGAGCTTGAGCTTCATTCGTTGTGACTTGTTTTTCATTAGGGCTTAATTTAACGTCAGGAAGGATAACTGCAAGGAGCCAAGTGGTATATAACAATTATGGCACTCGCAGGTTAGGCCCTTGCACACCGCCCTCAGGTATAAGTGTGCTCCTCCTTGTTAGTCAAAGACTCCATTCATTATTGTTGAATTTAGCGGGTGATCAGAGATGTTAGACGTGTCAGGGTGGGCTCCGCTAATCAGCCAGTTGTTTAAAAGAATGAGATCTGGCTTGGAGAAGGTTAGTATATCTGATTCAGTCAGGCGTAGCATCTGTTCCACTTGCTCTAAAACCAAACTCCACTACCAAGGAACCAACCTCAAGCATCTCAATTTGACTCATTTTGATATCGTTTTACTTGAATAATAGATTAAAAAAAAGTCGATTCAGTTAGTCAGAACTTCATTTCCCAAGAGCCTTTGCCTCAGTTTGCGCAGACGCAGAGCAACTGTGTGAGGCTCGTCGAGCTCTCTGTTTATCCGACGCCGTGTGAAGAGGATTGTAGCGAAGAATTATTATCCCCTGTTTAGCAGACCAAGCGTTTTGATTGTGTCTGTTCCTTGTAATTTTTTACTCCTTGTTTGTTCTGTCCTTTTTGACTGTTTCAACCTTTTCTGCGTCGACACCATGTGACTAGGGACTACTCCTTTTGGCTGTAAATTACTAGCTATACTGAAATCCGTGGTAAAGCAGATGGAAAACTAGATTGAAACTGACTTTTGTTGGAAAGTTTTGTTTTAATCAAGAGTGAGTCTTGGAGAAAATCTGCCCGTCTCGTTTACTGGTCAACTCAGGAAGCACCCGTGTGTGTTGACCATAGTTGGAAGCTTTCCACACTGGTTCCATCCAAAAGCAACGGAAAGTCTCAAAGTACTTTTTAAAACCACATCCTAATGGTTCAGAGGGGAACGACTGGAAAGCTGTTGCATTCCCACCTATCTGTGTTTCTGGATTGACTCTTGATAACCCACAAACTATCAGATAGAATTTATAACCCAATTATATGTCGGGGAAAAGTGAAAGTGAGCTGAGTTTGTCAGTAACGCTACTAGGGATTTTATCTCTGCATTTATCCCGTCCTGAAAAGTTACTCACACAGTGACGTGAGCACACAAACTCGAAGCAGTTGGCACCATCAAGCTCTGGCAGGTATGGGTATGGGGAGGGATTGGAACCTACTAGACCGGGACTTGAACCTGCAGTGCCTGGTGTCATGTCCATCCCCACCGTATAACCAACCTGGTAGTATCGTTGATGCTGTTAGCTTGGAAGGTACCAAACCTTCAGAATGTCTTAGATGTTGCTACTCAAGACTGCAAAGCGAACAATTCCTAGCTTTTTATCAATATATGCACCATTTCCCAAGAGGAAAAGACATAAGCAAGAATCAAACGATGGGGTTAGATGTGTCAGGGACTTTCATTTAAGCCATTAAACAGGCCCTGTACGCCATAAGAACTGAACTGATCTGTTCCACTGCCAGCTAAACTATTCAATTACCTCAAACACATTCGAGATCAATGGCTGTATTTCTTCTTCCCGGTGAGTTAAGCAATTCATCTTGTATTAGTAGTGACATAGTCTTCCAAGAAATCAACTCTTCTTTCATCTTCATTCTCACGTCCCGGGCGACATATCGATTCCTAATAAGAAAACAGTGAGAGGGGGAAAGAGCAAGACGTAGAGAGCCGGAGTGTCGGATACAGGGAAGTGGAGGGGGAAAACAAGCAGGTCTTGATGTGATAGAAACTTCTGTGCCTAGAAAGAAGCCCAGGGCCTAATTTCCCATGGCTCCAGCCTCAAGGATAATTTGTGTAAGTGAAAAGACTGACCTCCTTGAAGATTAAACAATTAGCAGCTCCTCAGCCCAGGATGAACACAACCAGACTGTCTCTGGAGAAAGCCACCAATTACAACCAGATCAAAATTTGTTATACGTTGAAGACATCTCCTGTGTTACTGGTACTGTCAATACTCAACATGTGAACATGACTCTGACATGGCCACAGCCAGAAAGCCTGAGGCAATAAGATCTTTTTTTTCAACAATTTACTACAAAGTCGTGTTGTCACCTCAGCCAGGAGAGTCCATTTGAGGCCTGGCCGTTGTCTTTCTCTGTATACTTCCACGTTCTCCAAGTGGTTTTGAATGTTCTCCATCTGCCGTCTGTTTCTTCCAGATCTCCAGTTTCCTCCCACAGTCCAAAACAAGATGTCAGGAGAATTGGAATTTGCTAAATTGTTCATACTGTCGGTGTGATTGACACTGTGGATGTGTGTCCCGCTCTATGATTGGTTGACTACCATTCCAGGCTGAGTTTGCCACTTTCTGGTCTAGAGTGGCTTGGATTGGTTCATACTCCTCTTGACCTAGAAATAGAGAAAAACGGGTTTTGTGTTATATTGTTAATGCAAAACATGGAAGATGGTGTCTCTCTCCTAAGCAACTTTAAAGTGTCAATTTGTCTCATTTTAGAGTGAAATTGGATTTTTCCGAAAGTGATGAGTATAGGATGCAAATTTGGTCCAAAAAATGTTAAATGTCTGATTTTGTTTGAACAAAAACCGCAATTCTTGTTTGTTCAATCTTGATTGACTATTTTTGGGTGGATTTTGACCAGCTAAATGATTCCTAGAAAACACTGAAACCATTGCTTTACATATAAGCTTCAGACTCGTTTTACTTTTGCATTCGGTAATAGTTTCTCCCCCGGTTTATTTGTGTTCAGATGGATCTTTTTTCTGCACTGCAAAGTCGATTTGTTCCGTTTCACTCAAACTCAAGCCAACCGACAGAAGGCATTAATAATACGCCTCGGTGTCGCTTTCACCACTATTGCGGAGTGTGGTGGGTCTGTTCAACTTGCATTAGCATCACCCACACAAGCCCACTGTAATTCCGGTCTGAAGGAAAGGGAATTGCTTGAGTGTGTTCGGCAGGGATGTTTTGGCTCGGTTGTAATAACGTGTCAAATTATCATTTCTCCAATTCAGAATGCACAAAGGCCAGGTTGTAATTGCTTAACCTGCAGCGTCTTTGTGGTGATGCGGTAATGAACACTTTCAGACAATAACAATGCATCCATTTCCCGTCAGCGACTCTGTCTGAAGCCTGAGCTGATACTTGGAGCTAATGATTTGCTTTTTCTCCATGACTTGATGACGGTTAATATGCATTTATGGATCCTTTTTGTGATTTAGTGTGAACTTTGGTGTGGAGAATGGATATCTGGTATATTAGCACTAAAGTGTTTAATAAATACAATGATTTATCAGTGTATTGTAAGTGGAAAAAGTAATGATGCGTTTGCTCTTAAGAGCTAAAAGTGGAATTACAGATGTTTGACAGGAACAGACACAGTCAAAACGCTTGGTCGCTGATCAGGGGATAAAAACACACTATGATCCTTTTCAGACTGCGTTGGAAAAAGAGAGATTGAAACAGGCCTGAGCTTGAAACAATTGCTCTGTACATGTGCGGACTGGAGAGCAAAGGATGTTGGGAAATTAAGTCCTGACCACTAGAATCGACTTTTTGTTATCTATTATTCAAGTAAAACAATATCAAATTGATACGAGTCACAAGCTAGGTTTGTTAAATAAAGAAAAAAAAAATATTTTTAAGAGAATATTAACGTAATTGAGCCAAAAACGTTAATTTAAACAAAACTAAAAAATAGTTGTGCCTGGTAAATCAGAGCTGTGCTAATGTTCGCTTAAATACGGTAAGTTGTTGAAATGTTACTTATGTCTTGTGCATACACTGGTGCAAACTTTGCTTTTGACTATTGTTATAACTGGTCAGCAGATGTTTTTTTTTTTCCCTTCAAAACCACAATAACGCTTTCAGTTGGTCCGATTGCTTGTCTTGCATTGCTATTGGCTAGTGAAAATGTTTATTGATCACATTGCTATAAATTCACTCTAGATGTAAACTAACGCTATAAGTCTGCAAATATTGAGTTGATCTAGTATTAGTTTTTTTTTTTTGCACAACTGGATGTGAAATTTAGTAAATATCAATGTCTAAAACACATGTTGATAAAATATGATTTATAACTTTGCATTCAATATTAGAAAGGTAAGAACACATCAGCGAACAAAATGTGAGCAGTCCGGAAAAAAAAAAAAAGTCTTTTATGGGGCTAAGGAAAATAAATTCCGTAGAGACCCCAAGTCTGCTGCTTCTGACATGATTTCACTAGTCGCACATTTTTTTTCCTCGATATTTCATTCGGCATTGTTTTAAATCACTAATCTATGCAAGAACAGTTACACAAGCAAAATAAAAAAGAGAAAGTAACTAGTGTTTTTTACAACTATTCAATGAACATGCATTTATTTTATCCTCCACACAACGTATTATTCCCCTAATTCAGCTTTGGTAGGAAATGTGCTTAACAGCTGCACTGTAAGAAGTAAACTTCTTATAGACTTTAGTGTAATTTTTGTATTATGTTACAGACAGTGTAAATTTGGACAAATATGTTCTAATCCTTTTAATATGAGATTTAAATCCGTAGTTTGGTAGAGTATGCATTATTTTCAACCACATTGAGAGAAGCGGCTAAAGGAAAAAGAAAAAGGGATTTGATGTGGTCAGACTTCAGGTTCTCATGTTCAACTGATGAAGAGAGAACTGAGGAGATCAGCCCTCCCTGTCAAAGCTGGTCAGCAGTGATGGATCACAGAGATTAGTGATACAGTAGCTGAAGCAGATCACCTAGAGCTGGTGCCGCGGTGAGATGATCCGCAGGATGATCCCTGAGATCATGTTCAGTCCTTAAATCGCTTCAACTGCTCCTCGGATGATACACTGATGCAGTCGGATGATACACTGATGCTGATGATCATCATTTTGTCGCTTACAGAACTTTTGCAGTTGCAAACTTGTGAACACTAAGTTGCCGTAGGTTGATCTATCTCCAGAACACACTAATATTCACACAATTCCATTGCTGGTTTTGCCCCTGCGTTTGAGGTTGTTACGCCGCTGGGTTCGAGGTGTAACTTAAGTGAAAGAAAACAAAGTCCACCATTAATGAAATGATCTCTGGATTTTTTAATGCTTGTCACGATGGAGGTAAGACACCAAATTATGAATTAAACAACTAAACTGTTATTAACCCCCAACTAAATGTCCTAAAATCCAATCTGTTAAGCAAAGATACAAGGTGAACTTCCCTCAACTTCTCGTCCAATAGCAATAATAAAAAGAGTGGCATCACCTTCAAACATATTCACTACCGTTCAAAAGTTTGGGGTCAAATATTGGTGTCTTGGTGATTTCTCACATGGAATAGCCTTCATTTCTAAGAACAAGGATCGACTGTCGAGTTTCACATGAAAATGTTTCTGGCCATTTCGAGCGTTTTATTGACTTCACTAATGTGATGCTCCAGATTCTCAACCTGCTGAAAGGAAGGTCAGTTTTACTAGCTTCTTTAACCAGCTAAACAGTTTCCAGCAGTGCTGACATGATCAAACAAGGGTTTTACAATCATCCATTAGTTCTAACACATTGTACCATTAAAACACTGGAGTGGCAGTTGCCTCTATACACATGTAGATATTGCACCAAAAACTAGTCATTTACAGCTAGAATAGTTATTCACCACATTAGCAATGTATAGAGTGTATTACTGATTAGTTTAAAGTTATTTTTATTGACAAAAACATTGCTTTTCTTTCAAATATACGGACATTTCAAGTGACCGCTTTTGAACGGTAGTGTACACGTTCAAGAACAAATCAAATCTCAGAGCAATAGCCATTAAGGCGTTTTCTAGAGTCGAGGCCTTTTTATGCCATCAGCCAGGTATCGACAGGAAGTACGCCCACCAATTTCCTGGTCACCACCTACAAATACAAATAATTAAGTCCCTTATGGGAGTAAAGCTTAGCAATCTGTTGTAGCCTCTGAGTAAGGCATTTTCAGTTCAGGAAATATCTACCAAAATGTGCTATTCTGTACACAAATAGTGAATTTTGAACCTTGACAGATGAGCAGAAGGCAATTCTGCATGGTGTTAGTTTCATGATCTGACTGGTTCCTGAGGGAAGGGTTTCTGGAGTGGCTGGTGTGGAACAAGGGAGCCACTAACCTCTTTTAAGCCAAGTAGGTCTTGATACTCTAAATAGGCATCGATGGGCCATTTACTCATTCCCTTCCTTCTCCAACCCCCCGTCAGTCCCCTGCTACACACACACACACACACACACTCTCGCACGCCAAGAGTTCTCTCCTGGTGAAATATGTTCCTCCTTCTCCTTCCTTGTCGGCATCTGCTATTCTTGAGGAAAAATTAGCCGGCGTAATCTGGAAGAGGAGGAGGAGCTGGGAAGTCAGGCGCCTGTAATTAACGAGGAGCGTTTGCGTTCCAGATGAAGATTCATTCCTTGGGCCACGTGAAGGGTTGAGACGACCTCCTGCATGAAGGATGTACTGCAGCTCTCGGAGAAGGCAGGCCGGTAATTGATGGTGTGGGCGCCACTGTCGTAAATGTGCTGTAAAAACCATTAGGCAGGGTTTCAGTCACAGCCGTCTGATGCCTGAACAGATAGAGAGGGTGAAGAAAACAATAGCGATATAAAGATGGCCTTCTGAAAGCGTGTTCTCGCCAGCTGTCAGCACATCGCTCGCACTCTCTAATTGCTGGTGGCCTGGTGCTCACAAACCACGTGAGTTGTCATAAAGCAGCAAATTAAAGCGTTTGACGGCGGGATTCGGGCGATCGACTAGTGATGATAACTGTACCCGCCATTTGTCCATGTCAAGGATTTATGCGACAAAATAGTGGTCAAAGGAAGTTTGGAAATGTGGGACTGTTTGTGGCCTAAACTAGAGATGTTCTTCACAGAGAGCCGGTGATGCAATACTTCTCTGGAATGTTCTGCCATTACAAAGTTAGATAACTGTAAATTGATAATGGTAAATTCACACAAAGTTTCCGAACTGTAAATTGTCAAGGTTATAGTTAAGGTTTTGTGTTTAAAGTTGAATCAACTATTTTGGTTGTGCTTCGTAAATAGTAGATACACTGTATGAGTTTGTTGTACAGACAGATGTTGCAGATATTGTCCTCTTTGAATTGGATTTCCATACATGCTCGTACTTTAGATGTCAGAAACTTTGCAATGGTAAAATGTTTCAAGGACTTTTTTTTTTTTTTACCTCAAATGAAAATTGTTTGTTGACTCAATTCACTTTTTCATGAGCGGTCAATGAAAAATTATATTATTTTAAGAACTCCGAAAGAAAGCCGTTTTCATAAGAGGCATCACAAGAAAATTCCTTCAAAGAACATAAAAGTGTACCTTAATTTGACTCAGTTCAAGAGAGTTCAAGAGTTTAGGTGCATCATAGCAAAATTTTAAGCCACAAAATACCTTATTGCGTGATTTTACTAAAGTTTTCTTCTCTTCCCGAATCAATGTATGTGGCCTAAAATTGTAAATGAATCATCCGTCATTTCTATGTGTAAACACAGTAGTGAGTATGTATGTACGGTAAACAGCCGATGGGGTGACTTTTTTTTTCACTCTGAATCAAATCAGATGAACTGTAATGGATTACGGCACATATAAATGTATGTCTTACGAGATTTGGGAGTTGGCATTCCAAGTTGGACTTGGAAAATAAAATAAAATAAAGCGATTTGGTTAGTAGAGTTGTTCCACTCTCACTGCAAATCCTCCACAGCTCAGTAGAGATAAACCAGAGCTTATTCCCCTCAAATTCCTGTCAGGATAAGCGGAGGCATTTTACCGTTGAAGTTTCTATTCTGATACAGCCTTCTGTCCCAGGAGAACGGCTTTCCTCTTCTGCTAGGTGTCCGTGCCACTGTGTATGGGATTATGGGTAATAAGACATAGACTGTAGTCAGCATTACAACTGAGAACACCGCAAACTGCTGCTCATTGTCATCACATTTTGACAAACGCGACAATGAGAGAGAAACGAGCAATGGATCTTTCGGTTAGACCTCGCTGTCCTCCGTCAGGACAAAATGGAGGTCGAGGTCGAGAACAAAAGTCTCCCAGTCTGTTTGAGTACATCCTTATCAACTACAATGTATCAGCTTGGAATAATGGATTGAAATTGTTGCAGTTGAAACATTGTACAATTTGACTTGTAACATTAAACAGCTTAAACATGGTGTTTTGTTCGTTTCAGGATAACTTCAATTTGGATTTAAAAGACAATGTCCACTTTACAATCCAAACTTTGGATTTTACCTAAAAGTACCGATTTACTTTTTCTTCCAAGTCAGTTTACTTTTTTTGTGTAGTGCACATTTTTTTTAAAACAAAACATCGTCACTCAGAAAATCACTAAGTTCATCTTGAAATTTGGTTGAACAAATCGGCATTTTTTGTAGTATTTTCAGTTTTTTTATTAGGAATTTTAGGAGACGTATTTTGAGTAGTAATTAAGTTCAAGTATAGACTTTATTTACACAGCGCTTTTCTTAGTTCAAGTCCAACGCAAAGTCGCTAAACGTTGTAAATAGTGTGTAGTTAAATTGTAAATAGATTAAAATGTGTCATGTAAATTCTGACACTAACGGCCATTAAAACAGCAGTAAAAATATAGTGGGATTATAACAAAATGTATAGATTTTGAAAGTTGTCTCACTAAGCCCTCATCATTACAAGGTTTGGCAAACGTCTGGCCAAATGCGCTCCAGCTCCGTCTGAACCCACTGCAGATATTTTTCTGATGGTTTCACGAGACATTCACTTGATGAAGCGTCTCAGTGGGGGCGTCAGAGAGCAATAAAGCCATTATTTATAGCTTCTCAGACCTTTGTCGGACAGTGGTTGATGTGGCCGTGTCCTGATCTCACAGAGATGTTCAGTCGCTCGAGTCGGCCTGCAATATCTTTACGATGCTAATATCAGCTCCGCACATATGGAGTGGGCAGACCCTCGGACTAGTGATCGGGACAGTAGAGGACACGGTTACCGGACCGTAGCACTGTCACGCAGAGATGCAATCATCGCTGTCATTATTACCGTTTAGTCCTTCAGCAGACGCCCTTTTAACAATCGAAGGGTGCTCCCATCAACCGGCCCACCAAGCCCGACTGAAATGGTGCAGAACATTGGCCATTGCTCTGCAGAGCGATGATCACGTCCTCTGAGTCCAGGCGTTGAACTCAGCATGCGACGTTTGCTACTTTTTGTGGTTCGATGAGGGAATATTTCTGTATAGTGTTTACATGTTCTTGCCGTGTTTGCATCGGTTTCTTCCAGGTTTCCGGTTTCCCTAATGGTTGTTTCAAAAGTAAAGACAACATAATGAGATTTTTGTTGAAAGTCCCATATATGAGCTATATATATTTATTTTATTTTTTTTTTATTGTTTCAAATTTTATTGTTATATATAAAATGTCCAACAATTATTGTTTTTTTTTTTTTTTTTTTTTTTTTTTTTTTTTTAATTTTTTTTTTTTTTTTTTTTTTTTTTTTTTTTTTTTTTTTTTTTTTTTACTTTTCAATTTCCAAAGTTGATTTTTTTTTTTTAGTTTTTAATGCGAAGTTTAGTTTGGCATATCTACACATTTAGTTTTTTTTGCAGCATTGTCTTTTGTGTTTTAAGGAATGGTTGCAAGCAAGCAAGTTATTTGCAATTAAAAAGGAACTGCGTCTGTAAAGCTTGTGAGCAGGGAAAAGCAGGTGTTCAGGTTCTGAAGATGAGTTTTAATAAGCCCAATTGGCAAAGACGAGGTCATGGGCAGGCGACCCTTCAAAACACCGCGCCCTGAGAAGGGATCCAAACCAGATAATCCAAACAGAGACAGCAGCTGAACACAATCACTGTGCGCTGCTGATCGTAATGAGCCACACCTGGTGACCCAATCACAACTCTCTTGGGTGTAACAGCATTAACACTTGAAACAAATAAATGCAAATTAACTTTTAAAATTAATCGCATGCGTTAACGTGTTAACTTTGACTGCCCTATTTTTTTTTATATACTGTATATATATATTTTTATATACAAAAATTTATATTGATGCACATTTTTTTAACTGCATTTTCTTCTGTGTCTTAAGAAATCATTGTGGTTTGGTTTTCCTCTGGCCACAAACTGCTTTTGAGGCATCGCTCACTGTCCCGTGATAAGGAGATGCTTTATGTATTCCGGTCATATTGAACGTTGCACCTTCACACTTTCCTGACAAATGCTGGGCCGGCAGGAGTTAGAACTCTGCTGGGATGATGAACGCTTCTGTTTGTGCGTCTGTGACTAAGTAAAGAGAGCAAACGTTTTATTTCTTTGATGAAGCGCATCAGGTCTGTAGTGAGACTGAATCAGGTGCAATTCAACATCGAGATTTATGTTGAAGGGAGAAACGGAAAACATTTAAGTGACCGTTACTCATCTAGAAACTCACAGTTGGAAAGTTCTGGTAGAAGTAGTGGATAAAATGTTTGTGTTTGTGTGTGTGTGTGTGTGCGCGCGCCTGGTTTTTCGAAATCCTAGAATTCAATAAATCTGTCAATGGCACAGCAACTATTCTGTTTTAAGACATAAAGGTGGTATTGTTTTTGTTTGTAATTTCATTGGGGGAAAAGGGACATAAATGGTGGAATCAAAGTTTACTCTATGTAAAGGTCATCCTTGTCTTTTAATAATGATTAATACTGCCAAATTGCAATGATACGTGTAAATTAGTGAGCCCAGAAGTATTGTTTTGCATTTTTATTTAGTTTTAAGCATTTGTTACTCACTAGTGCTTCTCTTTCGGCTATTCACTTATACAATATTTGACTGAATTTTACCAATTTTCTTTTTTATTCTAAAAGCTAGAAGTGAAACATCCTACAATCTGACATTACTGTTTTTACTTGGCTAAAATTATTATGTATATTATTATTTATGTAATAGATAAAACACTATTATGTGTTTCACATTTTAATACAGTTCAATATTTTCCAGAATACAGTAAAACCATAAAAATATGAGTATTTTTCCCAAACGAGAATACAAAGTCCCAAACAAAAATACAAATTATACACATGTTTAATTATCATATTTACATAACCACCATTATTATTATTATTATTATTATTATTATTATTATTATTATTATTATTATTATTATTATTTATTTTTTTTTTATTTTTTTTTTTGTAGTAGTAGTAGTATTACTTTTAGTATTGTTGTTGTTATTATTAGTAGTAGTATTGGTATTATTAATATTATTTTTATAATTAGTAGTTGTAGTAGTAGTATTAGTAGTATTGTTATTATAAAAATTACGTGTATGGAGCCATTTTTTTATTTTGTGCTCGACCTTGATGTGGCATAAGAAGAGACTGACATGGATGTTGTGTGACAGTGGGCACGAGTGGGCGGGGTTAACATTGGCTTGAGGGCAGTGCCAGTCGAGGCAACAGATGGCGCATGTCTGTGATTGGTGGAAGGTGTTTAATGAGCAAAAATGGCTGTTTAATTACTTGTCAAGATGTCCGTCTCTAGCATCCACATGCTTGTGATGCTGCAGGCCTGGTGGAATTCAGTCTGTGCTGGCACCACGGAACGTTCTGGTGTGTTTCGTTAACGTTAGATTGTGCTGGATCATTTTATTTACTGTTGTTCTTCTCTTCCTGCAGTATGTACCGGCACACAGAATAAACTCAGCACTCTGTCAGACCTGGACCAGCAGTATCGGACCCTTCGTAAATACTACGAGAACTGTGAAGTGGTGATGGGTAACCTGGAGATCACCAGCATCGATCGCAGCCGTGACCTGTCGTTTCTCAGGGTGAGTAATTCACGCGTCTTTTCTCACTCCATATGCTGCCGTCAAACTTCTTTTTGTCATATTACACGAATAGAAGAACCGTACAAGACAGTTGTTAGGTTTGGTGTTGACGTACAAGCGCGTCTGGTTCCAAATGTCTGATCGTGTTATTTCCGATTCATCGTTTTAATTAACGTAAAATATTGCTGAGTAATGATTTTGTATTCACATTTTTCAGACTTTTTTACATTTGTTTCATTGTTTGAAAATACACATTGTTTCCCCTAATTATATAATTATATACATGATATCTTACATAAACTGCACTTCATTGCCTTGTCTAAGTGTAATGATAATAAAGTTGAATCTAATCTTATCTAATCTAATTAAATTTTAAATTATCTTGTCATTTTTTTCAATTTCTTGACTCTAGTCTAGTTTTTATTCTTACATTAAAACACAAATATAACGAAAGTTGTTCGTACTGTTTATTTTTTGGCGGCCGCTGTATATACTGACTATAAACCGAGCGAGTGTCTCAAAGTAATGCTAGTTTTTCAGAGAAAGCTTTATGATTTTCTTTTTTTTCTTTACCGAAAAACTAAAGCTACAATGAAACTGTAAATGTCTTTATGCTTATAATGAACGTGAACCATCATATTCCTCCCTAGCGCTGGGAGATTAGGCTCAACAATCTCGATTAATTGAACATTTTAACACGATTACAATTAATTAACAATTGTTTTATTTATCTATATATATTTGGCCCTCATGGTTCACAGACAGGTTTTTTACAATAAACATGGTCACTTAATAGAAGCAAGACATTTTTGCCATTTTGATTACATTACATTTTGAATGAAGAGTGCATTACTTGATTTCAAAAAAAGATTTCTTGAAAGAAAAAAACACAGATTTTCTATGTGATAACACACAGTGCCAAAATCAAACTATTTAATCAAATAAAAAACTTACACATTTGGAAACCGAGTAAATTATTATTAATATTTTTGGGATCATGTGACTCCACAAGCAGGAGTTTTCTTAAAGGGAAAGCAATTGGAATAATCGACCTGGAAGCATTTGAACAATTATTAGTTCTGAATTTCGATTATTTTTCATGTTGAGAATGAATGTCTTCTAGACAGTTTGTCTCTCTTGCCACAATTTGGTGAAAACACAAGTCTTGAGAGCGATGACATCACAGGGTAAGACGTGGTAGGACGTCGGGGGGCTTCACTTCGCTCAACAGATGACCACGTGATCGAAATATACATTTCTTGTAATTTACGTCGACCATAAGTCCAAGACGTGTCAACTGAAAAGAGTGAAGGTCAGTGACGAGGAGATAAAGTCCTTTAATTTTTACACTGCCACACACACACACACACACACACACACACACACACACACACACACTAAATGCGTACTACTATTAAAGGAAAAAATATGTCTGACCATCTCTTGTCACAATATTAGGTGTTATCTTCCACACAGCAGTGCTGAGAATAATTGCTGGTCAGGAAAGGGTCAAGGCTCTTTTCTGCAGAACCAAGGTAGATGCTGAAGTCGTGTTGGACATGGTCAGCAAGTCCTCGGCGGGTTTGTGCATCCAACACGTCCTTACAAAATGATTTGTCCAGAATAAGCTCTCCTATCTGCTTTTTCTGGACAAACATGTTGGTGTATTTTGAGGTTTTTTGATGCATTTAATGTGCAAGCTAATGGACGACTCCAAGTTGTCAGCTACGTAGATTTGGTTTTTAGTCAGATTACATTTTCCGCTGCGAGTCGAATCTGACATTCAGGTTCAACTCATTTACTCTGAACATTGTATGAATACGATTTTGTTTTATTCCTTTCACATATATGCCTCACGAAAAAACTCTTTGATTTGATTGTTGGATACAAATCCTAATTTTAGTTCATTGTGTTGAATCACAATGTTTTATCTTCAGATACAGTATAAAGTCTAATATGTTTTTTTTTTTCAATTATTTTTCACATTTTTTTTTTCCCATTTTCTTTACATTTCTCACATTTTGCTTCAACTCTTAAAAATAAAGCCTAGTATTTAAAGTACCTTCTTGTTGTTACAGTATATACTATCTAAATTTCTATAAAGAATATACATTAGATAAAATCAAGACTAATATTTTTTTTCCAATTATACGTTTACATTTTAAATTTTGTCCTTACCTTTAGATTTTTCATTTATTTATAGCTCCTTCTCCTCTATATTACATCTATATTTATATAAAAAATACACATTTTTCTTTGCAATCTATACTCAATCTAAATAAAATTAAATATAATTCTTAAAATAGTCTGCATACTATTCCAGTTATACACACAGGCTGCTCTAAAATTCAAACCCCAGCATCTCTAGTTGCAGGCTTCACATTCCCACACGAAGCTTTAGCCAAATATGTAATACTGAGCTCCATGATTACACACAGCAAATAAACCGCACACAGTTCCTCCCCGTAGGCAACAGAGACCCTGCGAGACCCCCGGGCAGCTATTGGCCTCCTGCAGGGAAAATGGACCAATGCGAGCGCAGCCGTCAGTGTTTCACGGCTGATAAACGGAGGCGCTTTACTGCTCAGCCTTTACGGAATGATGGTTCTGGGGAGAAATGCGCACTGTGCTTAGACATCAATCTAAAAACAATTTTACTCCGTGTTTATTTCTCTGCACTATAGGGGATCCCACACACTCCACGAGACGCTCGGCGGAGAACACGATGCTCTCAGCAAACGCCGGGCGTGTTTGTGGGCCAATCAGGTCTCGGCGTATCTCCAGGCTCCGAGTTGCTCAGGTTAATTGAATGTGTTAATTGAGAACAACAGCAGGGCGAAAGGGGGAGTCACCGGTGTATATTTTTTAATTCCTTAAAACGTTAATAACACACACCCCCAGGGTCCTGGAGTCAGGACGGGGAAACCTTAGTCACCTTGAAGACGAGAATAACGAGAAACGGATCGCTCTCCGCAGTTGACTAGCTGTGTCTTAGGTGATTGAAACTGATGCTTTCGTCTTGGAGATAGCCAGAGATTAATGGCCACTTCACAAACAGCCAGAAAAGCGTCAGTGGTAAACAGAGTTCATCTTCTCGTCCCTTCAGGCCTGATGAATCAAACCCCCCGGTTGATTAAGAACTGCAATTCTGCCGCTTTTTTTTTTTTTTTTTGGACATGCATACATTTGTCTTAGAAGGCAAAGGTTAGAAGGCTTCTGGTTCAATTTCTCATGATGTTATACATGGACGTCGAGGCCTAGAGTCTGGATGTGCTGGATGTAAAGTACTTGAGTACACTTTAAGGATTTTTGTACATTTTGTAAATACACAATATGTGTACGTATGCATAATACAGTTGGAAAGAAAAATACGACAAACGCGCAAAGAAACTGAAAATAATTGCTTAGCCATTGAAACACTGAGCATAGTATTTGTACTTGTATTAGTACTTGTACTTTATTGATTGCGTGAATTGCAAGTATTTTTGATACTCAGTACAAGTACAATGTAGCAAAAAACAATTAATGTACTAAACATATTTACAAAATTTACAAAACTTCCTGTGTACTCAAGTACTTTAGACCTCTGGACCAAACGTGATGCAAAAACACATTAGTTTCATCTATCAATGAAATTATTCAATATTCGAAATCTCAGTCATGTATGGAAAACACTACAAAAGTGCCGCTTAAGCCATAGCTCATCTTTGAGCTAGAGGTTGGAAGAAGGAGAGTTTGGAAGTTATTAAATATAAGTACCTATAAGATGAATAATACTTGTGCAATGTAGTGGGAAATTGTGATGTACAAGTTGTCCTTGTTTCTCACGAACAGAAAGTTCTTGATTAGAATTTTTTTAAAGTTTCACATTTCACCCGGACCAATGAGCATCTTACACGTCATCTTCCAGCGTGATTTGTCTGGACCAATCACTATCGTACACATCAGCGTACCATCTCAAACAGTCTGAGGTCATTTTTAGTCACGGGACGCAGATCCGATTTTACAGTCAGGCCAATTTGGTACCTACACTGGCAATTTATTAAAATCGAGATTTCGAATAAAAGACAGTTCCAAATTGGAGTTTTTAAGGGTAGATAAAACATGTTCTCATTCATGATGCCTTTCAGTGGTTTTTTTTTTTTTTTTTTGACAACAATTCCAGGCCTCTATTTGCATATAATGCATATGATGCTTAGTTCAGGATTTAATGAGCTGGAATAATGTTAATAACGGTTATCGTTTCCAAGAGGAAAGCGTAAATATTTCCACAAGGCAGCATGTCATTAGGCTGGAGATTAGATACTGCAGAGCCTCGAGTGTGAGGTTTGATTGGAAATATTGCTTGATACACTGTTGCCATGGAGCCTAAGAGGAGCTAAAAACCATCGTCCTCTTTTTGTTTTTCTAATTTTTCTTACTGTGAGCTCTTCACTGGCTTTCTGGAAGTGAAACGGGCTGTTTACTTGTCAACGCTGCTTTCCAAGCCAAGATAATGTTCCTAGAAGAGCTTTCAGAACTTGAACCATATTGATGTGGCATTATCTGGCACTTTAGCTTGGTAACGTTGGTAGAGAACGTTAACTACAGATGTCTAGAATCTGATCATTGTAATAACTGAAGTGTGAGTTTGATTTACTACTTGTTTGTTGCTTGTTTGTTCTCTTTACATTGTTTGTAGTGCACACACACACACACACACACACACGGATGGATGGATATATGGATGGATGGATGGACAATCTGACAGACAGTTGGATGGATGGATAGATTGGGGGGGGTAGATAGATAGATAGGTAGATTGATAGATTGGATGGATGGATGGATGGATGGATGGATGGATAGACAGACAGATAGATAGAAGCAATCATTTGTATAAAATACACAGCACTTGTATAAAATAAAATTTAAAAAAAATTAAGTCAAGATTATGTTATTACAGACAGATTTAAAAAAAAAAAAAACAGATGGTGTGGAAAGTTTGTAGAACGGATTTTCATAAAAAAAAAAAAATAATGTTACCTTTATTACTAACTGAATAAACCCATAAGAGTGAAGAAGGCACCTGTCCTCCTCTGGTGCGGCGGGGCTGAAGGTTGCCATTGTCAGAAACGTTCTCCTCCACTTGTTTGCTGACTCTTCATATTGATTCGGGACGTCTTACCTTGCAGACGAGGACGCTAAGAACGACCTGCTCTGCGCTGCTCGGGTTGTGTGGGATGTGAATACATAATTATTCATTTAGCTATGAAAATATGCTGCTCGTTCTGTTGAAGATCATCTGCAATTTACTGGTTTGCACACTTTGAATGCAAATGTAATCTTTTTTTCAATTCTTTTTTTTGTTTAGTGCTTCTGATATAAACCTTGGCTGAATAATATTCTTTAATTTTTACTGTTAATGTGTGTGCTTGCCTAATCAACAAATGGACGGTTGACAGACAAACAGAAACCGGCCAAGCGTCCAGGCTTTGACCACCAGTTCAACTATTCCAGTAGTTTTAATTGGGTTTTCTTCCTCCACTTGCACAACTGAATGGTACAGAATCGTATTTGTAAAACCTGAAATTTATATTGTTGTAGGTACATTAACTGTGAACTTAGCTTGACCTCATGACCTTCGCTTGACCTTAGTGTAGAGTGGTGTTAGTGGTTAGAAGAGAGAGAGAGAGAGAGAGAGAGAGAGAGAGAGAGAGAGAGAGTGAGAGATTTGGAGAGATTGAGTGAGAGAGTGAGAGGTAGAGAGAGAGTAATATAGAGTAAGTTAGAGTGATAGAGAGTAAGATAGAGTGAGAGGGAGAGAGAGAGAGGGATTGAGAGAGAGAGAAAGAGTGAGAGTTAGAGAGAGAGAGAGAGAGAGAGAGAGAGAGAGAGAGAGAGAGAGAGTGTTTTCCCAGGGCCGGATGCTTTATGCATTAGATGGACTGCGATCAGGGAGACGTTTTCTCAGCGCCCTTCACGATTAATGAAGACTGATGAAGTGTTTGGGACTCCATGTCTTTTAGCTCTGCCTGGATGGGATTGACAATTGCAATTAGCAAATTCTCAAATTCATTTCCATCACTTTAATATGACATGAACATGGGCTTAGAGGGGGCTGAAGAGGGAGAGCAATAAAGAGAGAGGGATGGAAGAGAGAGGGAGAGCGATTGATTGATATTGTTATGTATCAAACTAATTATCATAATGTGTGATTTGAGTACAAGTCTGTTTTTCATAAACCTTTTTGCACATGAGATGCAGAGCATCAAGTGCTCAAAGTGATTGTACATATCTTTATGCAGATGGATATATTGAGACAGTTACTGCTACTACTGCTAATATATTAATATGAATAGTAGACAATAATATTAGAGAATAATTCATCCTGTTAACTAACAGCAAAAGACATCTACAGAAATATTGGTCAAACTATTGGTTATATTGTTCATTGTTTCAATATACACAGGAGTTTAAACTAATAGTGATTACGTAGTTTATAAATGTATTACTCTTTTTATAAGGTAATGAGTAAGAAGATAAAAAAAGACAGGTAGGTAGATAGGTAGATATGTATGGTTGGTTTTTTGGTTGGTTGGTTGGTTGGTAGCTAGGAAAAAAGAAAGGTAGGTAGGTAGATATGTTATGTAGGTAGGTAAAGTAGATACATATGGCAGGTAAGTACTGTAGGAAGGTACATGTGCTATGTAGTTTGGTATAAAAGTTGGTTGGTAGGTAGGTAGGTGGTACGATGATAAAAAGACAGCTAGGTAGATATTGTTGGTAAGTAACTAGGTAAATAGAAAGTCAGGTAAGGAGATACGTTCGGTAGGTAGGTATAGTAGCAGGTAGGTAGGTGGTTGGAAGATAGAAAGACTAGTAGATTGATTGTTAGATAGCTTTGGTTGGTTGGTTGGTGGGTTGGTTGGTTGATGGGCAGCTTGATATGGTAGGTAGGAGGTTAGCTATGGATGTAGGAAGATAGATCAATGTTGGTAGACATGGTTGGCCGGTATGTGGTAGGAAGATGGATAGACAGGTAAGTCTTGTTAAGTCAAAGTAGATTATGTAGATACGGTTGGTTGATTGGTTACTGACTCTCATGCAGTTCTGTCTAGTAAGTTTCTTTAAATAGTCTTGTGTGAACATCTACTGTATCATTTTTATAGACAAATTGCTTCACTTGCTCCTCTTTTTGTAAGTCACTTTGGATAAAAGCGTCTTCTGAATGACTGTAAAGTAAAGTAAAGGTAGGTATGTAGAAACTTGGAAGTTTAGGTTGATATGGTTGGTAGGACGGTATGAAGGTTGTTAGGTACTGTACTGTAGGTGGTAGGAAGATGGAAAGACAGGTAGGTAGATATGGTTGGTAGGTAGGTAGATATGACAGTCTTTAGGTAGGTAGGTACATAAGGTAGGTTGGTCAATTTGTCTAACCAATTGCATGTTTTCTCTTGGAATGGATCTCACCACCTTCTGAGCTCCGAACACCAGGCTGACAGAGCTACAGGAAGTGATATGTCGTGTAACCCTGTTACACACACACTTTAATGGAATGTTCAGCAGAAACACACTCCCACACGAGCGGAAGCCAGACAGAGACCTTTTCTTTTCACTACTCATGGAGCATCTTCTCACTTCCCCTGCCGCCGGCGAATGTCAGCACAGGTTCACATCCACACGGCAGCAGCACAGTTAGGGATGTCTCACTCCTCGTAATGATGAGTGTCGTCCGGCTCTGTCAGAGAGTCAGGGTGAAGGAAAACAGTGAGGGGAACGAGACAAGCGTCTGAAGACCTTCTCCAGGATAGACGCGCTGTGTGTGTGGGAGCAGTCGGCGCTTGTCAACAGAAGGAATCCTTCTCTTTGTGAGGACGAGCAGATATGTTTTGCTGGCGAGGACAGCTTGTCCTGTCACACTCTGCGGGTCGGAAAAGGAAGCAAAAGTTTGTCTTTATGTCGCTTTCACTGTAGAGTAGCATTTAAGTACATGAAAGCATCACAAATCACGAACATACGCTATATATTGGTGTTTTTTGCTACTTTGTGCTAATCAAACCTGTTTTTTTTTGTTTATGTATATACATATTGCAATATGTTAACGCATTAGACGTTTGAAACATGCCAATATTAAATATAATTTTATTATGATATACTGTATACCATAAGGTATTGTGTATAATTACTGTATACCATAAGGTAGCGTGTATAAAGTGTAATTAGGTATTTATAATATTTTTTTGCCATTTTAAATGCCCACATAAATTCCATAGTTTGCATTTTTTGCTTATTTGATTTCAACTGTTGTGTATTTTTGTTGTTATTGATTTGTTTTTCATCTACTTATTACCTTATTTTTCAGACTTTCATATGAATATAGCCAGCCATGCAGAGAGCAACATTTCTTTATTATTTCTTTTCAAAAACTGTAGATCTTTGCTCAATTTGTTCTCATCACCCACAGTCCATTTGACTAGCAACTATGATGATTTACGTATCACGCTCTTCGTTTTGTAAGCCGCTTTGAGTAAAAGCTCCTACAAGCCAAACACCTAAACATGTTCTGAATGTTGCGTTTTGTTAAATCGAAGCTATGTCTTTGTTTTGTCAAACGTTGAGCCCGACTTTTTAAGAAGAAAAAAGTGCACAATCACAATGTCTTTTCCTTGTGAAATTGTATTTTACTCTAGGTAGAGTAGCTTTTATGAAAAGAAGCCGATTAGAAAGAATCCAGCGGTAGTAAGAGTCCACACATGCTGATGGAAGGCCACGGATGTGCAGGACCCCCGTCCCCTCCACGGCGGGACGTGATGTTGAGGTTCATCACTCGGGTGTTTAATAATGGCTGGGTCAGTGTTTGTGAGCGGGGCTGGAGTTTGCAGAGGCTGTCTTGACTCTTTGTGTCAGAAAGATGTATGAGCTGTTGTCAGGGCATATCCTCCCTTTACAGTGCTCACTAATGATACCACAAGTGCTGATGGACTCCTAGATCTCCCAGAGACAAGGCCGACTGGAGCCTAGAGCACTGGGATGGGTTCAAACAAATGGACCACAATCTGAAGTTTTGCGGGAATGTGTTGAGCTGAATAAGGCCAGTCTTCTTGGACCAATTCTCCAGACATACCTCATACTTTCACTTCATGGTTCTTGTATAACGCAATGGTAGTCTCCTCATAATATCATGGAGAGGAAAAAAAAAGATGGAAACTCTTAAACATCCCACTGTGAAGAAAGTGTTCTTTGCTTTTATCTCGCCCAGTGATGTGAACGATACACACTCTTCCGACTCGACTTTGATCTGGAAAAAATATACCACTGATTTTAAAGTCCGAGTCAATTGATCTGTTTGATCAATGTTCCACACACTGCAACACTCTTTAAAAGTCATGGTCTCTGGTTGGCTAGTGAAAACATTAGCTCTATCCTGATTGGTCCTTTTTAGCTGACAATTACTGTATTTACCCGACTATAAGAAATATATATATATTTCGAATTTTCTACGCTAAAAAAAAACAGTGCTTATAATTGCCAACTTAAAATATGTAGGTAAAAATAAATGCCAATTTTTTCCATATTTTCGGCTTAGCTTTGGTCTGGCGGCACTGGAGGCTCATGGGATCTTAAGGCCTCAATGGAGGATTGTGGGAGTTGGAGTTTTTAAAGACTAGAATAGATTTTTTTAAACTATTATTCACAACGACATTGAAGTGAAACAAGTCACAAGTTAAGTTTGTTAAACAAAGAAAAAACTGTATTTTTAAGAAAAAAATAATGTAATTTAAACAGAAATGTGGAAAAGATGTATATTTGTGTACTTATTCGGGTGCTTATATTTGCAAAAATACGGTAAATTCGGAATCATCTTATTTTCACTATTCATATTCCTATATTCTACACCGTTGGGTGTTACACTGTGAGAATTTACACCGACTGGGATAAGAATACGTATGTAGCGAAGAAGCTTAATTCGGTCACATTTTCATTGAGGATTTATCTTGACAACTGGCCTTGGTCTCATTACAAGCACCAGTTCCCCTCTCACTTGTAAATGGAGCCGAGTGGTGTCATGTTGTGAAGGTGACAAGCTCTTCCGTGTTCTGGGAACTTCTTTGGTGTTAACTGAGATGTCTTCTGCCCACCACAGCAGAGCGCACAACCTGACAAGCACTCAGTGGGTCTCATGCCCACTTTCCATTTCCACAGAACAGAGAGTCAGGCTGATAAAGAGAGTCAGCGAGAACTGAGATAAAGGAGGAGGAGAAGCATCGGTGTCTTATCTCCACAGAACACCGGTCATTGAATAAAAGGCTGCAAGCGGGATGGCAGCAAGAGTAACAATGGCATGTCCGGGCCGGCGTTTACGCTAACAGCGTCGTTGTGCTATCTCCTCAGTTGTGTAGCGAGGAGGCTAATCTGAGACTAGGCCGCTCTCAGAACTAGCCTAATGAAATCAAGTGACACAATAGCTGGGTTCAGCTTTCAGTGTCAGGCCTGACATGCCAACGTTAGCCGGGTGTATTTTATTAACATCTGCGGCTTGATAGCACAGACGTCTGGAATTACATCGGGAATCTCCTCTGTCCTTGGTTAAATGAAGATTTGATCAGTCGGACAGCGCAGGTCTGGAATTTTCAATTTAAAGCCTAAACCTCCACGTTGTACAGTCACCCGGTTCAGAAAATGGTCAAATCTGAAGCGATGCCACTGTTGATCAGCCTCGACTCTCTTGATGCTGTCAAGGTCTTGAAGGTTTTGCTTCTTCTTGACTTTCAATCGTTCAAATGGAACTTTTATTCCACCTAGACATTCATCCGTTTGTTCACCATGAGTTAAGCTGGTTCTGTAATTTAGTCTTTACTCATATGAACATTCCCGTGTAGGTCTTTCATAAAGAGGAGGGAAAACCGGCTGAAAACCGTTACGTTTCTGCTGCTCTCTGCGGATTCAGCCTGAACTCAACCGCTTTTCATCCGCTTCCTGACCGCGAGTTTAGCGCTCTGCGTTTAGTGGCGGAGTTGCCCATCCATCATGTCTGTAATGAAAACCAGTTAGTGGGTCACAAATGACTGTTGTAGACCCCCCCCCCACATCTCTCTTTCTTTCTTACTGTACTGTATCTCTCTTTCCATCTCCCAATCTCTAATTCTTTCTTTCTTATTCTCTAATTCTTTCTATCAACATTGTGCTCATTTTCACACTCTTTCTCTTTCACAATCTTTTTCAATCTGTGGTTCCCATATCCTCTATTTTAGTTAATCTTCTCTCACTCCTTCTCTCTGATTCTCTCTTTTGTGTCACTAATCAATTATTCCCACCCATGTCTCTCTCAGTATGTCTTTCTCCTTCACTCACTCTTTCTCTTTGTTTCTCTCTTTCTATCAATCTGTCAAATACATTAACCTTTTGATTTATGGCATTCATTTCTAGTTATGTTCTAACTTTTTATTTTCACTTTTCTTACTTTTTCTCTCATCTAACTGTTTTCCTGTAACTTGCCTTTTTCTTCTTTTCTTTTTTCTACATGTTTTCACCCGTTTTCTCTGACTTTGTCTTTTGTTTTATCATCAGTCTTTATTTTACATCTCTTCCTTAGTATGTCTTTTAATTTCTTCATCCTTTCGTTCTTTCTATCTTCTTTGATGTCGGCAGCCCCTCACGCCTAGTATCTATTATGTTTTTTTTTCTCCACTTTTCTTTTTCTTGTCATTTTCTCTCATCACTTCCTTTCACTACCTCACATTTATCTTTCAACATATCTTAGCACGTAATCATTTTTTTTTCTTTTCTATTTACTAACATCTCTGTTTCTCGCTCTCTCTCTCTTTCTCAATTGGATATTTTTTGCTGGAACAGAGTTATAGATACATTAAAAAAAACTCAATTTGTCTTGTTTTATCTAGTTTCAGATTTTGTGGGGCTCATTTCCCCATTGCAATTTGTAAAGTGAATGGATTAGCTTTAAAGGGAAATCTAATGTTGACATGCACATTTAATAAATGAATCTTCCGCGCGGCACAAAATGAAGTTTTCATCCCGTGGCGTTGTTTAACCAGATCACCCTGCACCGCCACAGTTTGAGACTAATTTTTCGATTTTACGTCGGCGTTGGCGCTAAATAGACTTGAGCTTTCTGCATGGGAATTCGCTCCCAAGGCGCATCGTGTTTATGATGGTCGAGAACTTGGTGGAATATTGCTTTGCGGTGAAGGTTACAAAGCCACGGAAATCTCAAATGTGGTTTTTGCTGTTTTTATAAGTCGAGACAAAAGAGCAAATGGTGGGAAGGAGGCCCTGAGGACAGATTTCAGAGGAAGGACGGAATGGGTAAACAAAAGGAAATGAAGACTAATACCTGCAGAAAGGAGGCTGAACAGATGCGACACGCTCTGATGCATGATGGGACTGCTTGAGCTGCGTGTCTCTCTGTCAGACAGGTGTGTGTGTGTGTGTGTGTGTGTGTGACGGGGGAGACGGCACGTGCCGAGACGCTGGGAATCCATCTTGTTTTGCAGATTGTGGTGACTGCAGCCACTGCGGACTTCTGTTTCTATTAGCGCTCGGGTCCTTGAGCGTGAGGGGCGGGTTTTTCTGCTGCTTGACTTTAATTATGATTGGTCGGAGCTTGTCCTTGTGACCTTGTTTTGAGATGGTGGTAACAAATCACAGGCTTCTGGAAATGGTTTGGTTTTTATCCAAGAACCAACCTACGTTGACGAGAAGTTCATCAAGGAGATGATGGTCATTTATTGGCGTTGGGCTGTGGTGAGGATTGTCTATGTAGCCGGGTTTGTCCAGTCTGTTTGCCGCCTTCCTTTCCATCTCACACTTTCAGACAATAACTAGTGGCTGTTTAAATAAGAACTCATTAGAATTACATAGCCATTTAGCTAAGTGACATTGGGTGTAATTGTACCATCCATCAATGCTGTGTAATAACACACTTGGAAGAGCTGAATGTTGATTAGCCTGTGGCCAATTTCTCCTAGCTGAAAATAATGACTGAGGAAAGGGCTTCGGGGGCAAGGTGATGTTGGCCTCCGAGAAACTGGTCACATTCGCTGACCTGCGCACGCCAAATCGACTTCTATAATAAATGAAGGCTTCGTCAAGACTGTCATGTGAGACGCATAAAATCACTTTTTTGCTGAGTTTCTGGATTTTACATCTCACGTTCAGCAGACGCTTTTATCCAACGGGATTTACGTTGTAGAGTTGTCCAGACTAGCACGTTCTACTGATGGAGCTTTGGAAAAGACTGGGTAGAAATGGAAATACTGTACAAGAGTATCAGACTACTTTTTTAATTGCTCGGTTAGATTTAAGTAAGTGATGCTGTATATTCCTTAGACCAACAAATCTCTCTTTAGAAAAAGGTCAACCACATTTGTGTTACGAAAATGAATGTAGAATATGTTTCATTCGTTATGGCTAATTTCCATTCCCGCTTCCCCCCCTCCGTTTCTCGTTTATTGCAGGCGATTCTTAACTTGGCCTTCTTTTTTTCCTTTATAATTTCCCTCATTCTGTCTGCTCATGTCCTGAGGTGTTAGCATGCGCAGTGTTTGCCTGTGCGAACGCCTCCTGTGTGTTTTTACTGCTTAATAGGGACCACAGCAGTTCCACACGTTTCCCTCTCTCCTATTGCCCTTTCTTTCTCTGCTGAGAGAACAGTCTGAAATCCAATTGCCGAGCTATAATTATGGCTTTAACTAGAGACTAGTGCAGCCATTAATCAAGTCCACCAAAAAAGCCAGAGCTCTGTCGGGTCCATTTCTTGCCTCTGAGCATGTGTGGGCTAAAAATCATGACGAAACGTTGTGGTGGTCCTACCTGCTTCGCTCTGCTTCATTGATAATTTTGCCCCCAACCAGATTTTCCATTTGTTCGCTGCACAAAGCAGTCGAAATGTTTCAGAAGTGTTTGGAAATTGCACAGTAGTCACCCGGGCCACTTTTGTGACGCTTTTAGAATGGCTTCCCAAATCTTTTGTGAGCTCTTACTACCTTTTTCTACGTCAAAGCTTTTTTTTTTTTTTGGTCAAAAGTAGAACAAATTGTGCTTTATTTGTATGCCAACTTTTAGAAAATGATCTCCACCAGCTGTTTTTACACTTCATTTAAATGTGTAATTTATACACAACTAAAAACAGTAACATTTAACCCAGTAATGTTTAACCCTAACCTTAATTCCAGTCATTTGCATAATAATGAACATCAAGAGGCCGGGAAAAGCGTGTACAGTCTTGAGACTGAAACTCTCAGAAATTCTTTTTGCAAATGAGAAATGGTTTATAATTGCCATTATTTCTTGTCCATTTTTGAACATCGCCTCTTGTTTGTTATATCAGGACAACTTGTCCTACCTTATCAATTGTAGTTGAAATCTACCTGTATTTTACTTTGTAGCATTTGCATACTGCATTGTGATTGGTCAGTCACACCATGTTGTACAATATCAAGAAATTCAAGGCGGATCAACAGTGGCATCGCTTCAGATTTGACCATTTTCTGAACCAGGTGACTGTACAACATGAAGGTTTAGGCTTTAAATCAAAAAACACGATTAATGTTCGCCCTGAAAGCACACTATTGTCCGCAAATGATTGTCTGAATACCAAACTCACACACCGGCAGTGTTACGTCACATCGGGTCTAAACATTATGACAGTTTATAAAGAAGTTTGTGGCCAGGGTTGTAATTACCCGAGGAAACGCTTGCCTTTTACTTCCTCAACTCAGCTTGGTTGATGAGGTTGGCTAGCGAGGGTTGGCTTGTAGGAGAAGTGCAGCAGTGCAGCTAGGCTAATGAGCACGCTTATAATTGAGACTAAACCAGTCACATGTATGGATATATAATCAGCTCCGGTAATGCGTGGCCCCGCTGGCTAAAAGAGTTCAAGCTGAGAGTGTGTGGCCCTTTCAGCCAGAACGTTTCTAAAACAAAGGCCTGCTCACATGGAGGAGGAGGAGGAGGAGGAGGGTGGATTAAGACACGTTTCACAGATCTTCCCTTAAATAGACCCGACAGACTAATTTAATTGCTCATCAGCTAATGATGCTGTTTTAAAGCGCTAATATCTCTCACTCTGACAGCGCAGGCGATAAGAGGGTTGAGCTGTCGCAAATGGAGCCAATGAGGGGACGACAAGAAAGAGAGAGAGTTGCGTAATTGCAGACTTTTACTATGAAATTAAAGCATTGTCACGGTCCCCGCACCACTGTTAGGACTTCATCCTCGCCGTATAAATACAGTCAGAGTTGGGTAATTATACAAGTTTTGTGTAATTTCAGGCCTGAACAGCAGTGCAAGGCAAATTGCTCATTCTCTTTCTTGCTTTGTGCACAAGTAGTTCGCTTCAAATAATAAAGCGCGGTGAGGAAAGTGAAGTGGCTGTGCGAGTAATTCACCTAGCAAAAGGCGGTAATTTCCAGAGCGGACTGTAAAATTTAAATGAGGCCTGCGGAGATCTTGACAGCATTGCAGCCTGTAGAAAATGTGATGATAATGCTTCAGACCGAGCCATGAGTGCGGGCCTCAGCTTATGTGTCAGATAAAAGAGTGTTTCTAGCCCCGGTCAATTGGCATTATTGCTTGTTCGTTATAAAACATGGCTTCTTGTCCAGTATTGCCTTAGCACACTCAGCTGAAAGTCTCCGGCACTTCAAAAGGGTCGTTCACTATAAGCATCGATACGACGCTGTTGAAACTACATAGTCAGGACACACGACCTTGTCAGATAGAGGCACAATCTACCATAGTTTAGTTTGTTGAGCAGCCTTGACTTTTATTGTGTGAGGGTGTGCGACGAGATAAGAATGTCCAATCACATTGCAGTATGCAAATGCCACAGTGACATCACATTAGATATGGCTGTGAAAAACCCATCCACTCATCTATCCATCCATTTATCCATCCATTCATATATCCACTCATCCATTAATCCACCCATCCACTCATTCATCCATCCATCCATCCATCCATATATCTATCCACTCATCCATCCATCTATTCATCATCCATCCACCCACCCATCCATCCACTCATTCATTGATCTACCCATCCACTCATCCATCGATCCATTCATCCATCCATCCATTTACCCCTCCATTCATCCATCCATCCATTGGTCCTTGTATCCACATTATTTTCAGAGTTTTCAGATACTTACAGACTCCAACTTTGAATCCAACTGTCTATTAAAACATATCTGATCTTTATTTAGTATTATTTTTTAAAAGCCTAGTTCCTTGTTTTCCTTACTTTAGGTTCATTTGTACATAGTATTTATTCAACATGTTGAACTGCCGTGCACAGAGAGCTGGATTTGACTCTTGAGTAAAGACTCGTGCGGTAACGATTGTCAAAGAAAGACACAGCAGAGGTGAGACTAATTAGCGTTCTGATCATCAGATATCCACACATCTTTTCCTTTGAGACCTTTGTTCAAAGACAGTGAATCAATTCGCAAACCAACAGCTCTGAACTAATAGTCTTAATAAAACATCAAGAGACCTGATAGTGCTTTTAGCACTCCACCATTATTCACTGAAGCGGTAGTGACTGCGGTCATCTCCTTTCAGCACCATTCCGCTTTTATTTATATATTTTTATACAGAAAGGTGATGCTGTTTTTCTAGTTGCTCACTAAATGGTGAGCTCAAATATCATAAATGTAATCATTACATTTAAGCGTGATAAAGCCGAGGATGCTTTTGTAAAGTTCAGTCGTTGTCATTAAAACAATGATCTGTGTGGATGAAAAGACCTTGGACTTCTATGGTTCAGATGTCAAGCGGCCCAAGTAATGGCACACACGCTAAAGTGGGTTATGTCCCATCGGTCTTTAAAGTAATGAGGACAAGTGAGTGCAGGTGATTCTGGGACAGATGGTTTTGACCTCAGATGCTTTACTGACTCATCTCCCATTAGCAGTCGCTGTAAAAAAAAAAACTAACAAACCACTGTGTTTATGAGAAAGAACTGATTATTGAGATCTTGTTTTTATCTGCTAGAATTCATAATGTCAGGGAGGTTGTTTTTCATAAAAACTAGTCGTTTTGGTTTAGATAGATTTTAGCTTTTGGGGGGAGGTTAGTATCGCTTTTTATTGTCATGTCACGATTATTGTGTGGTTATATGAATGTGCAGACAGACGGATTGACGTGTAGATACTTACCGTAGTTCACAAACAGTTAATCACACAGGATGGATCAATGGTTACTGTAAATTGATACTGTAAAAAGAAAGAAAGACAGAAATAAGGATGAGTAGAAAGAAAGGATTGGAAGAAAAAAAGAAAGTAGGAAGGAAGAAAGAAAGGAAGAAAAAAAAATATAGAAAGAAACAGAACAGAACAAATCTCACCTGAAGTGAGATTGTCAATATGGCATCTATGGACCGTATCGAAATTGTATTGGCATTTACTGTCAGAAGGATTTTGTTTGATTATACGTATAATCGACATTCAAACGAAAAGTTGTTCATCATCTAAATAAACTAAGTAAAGCAGACTGCAATGTAATCAGACTTTTACATTTCCCTGTTTAATCAGACATGCAATTTCATATTTGAGATGTATGCTAACAGCTAAACGGCTAAAATTAGCGGCGCTAAATGAGCAATACTTTCTCTGCTAAATGACATTCCCTCTAATTCCTTAACTCCTTCCAGGGAGACATTAAAATGTGCGACCCGAAAGCGCGCCATCGGTTTGCGACACGTAAATCACTCAGAACACTCTTATCAGTTTGTCATTATTTCAAATGAATGTGAGTAGATCCCGCATTCATCGGCTTCCGCTGCCCACAGGGCTTAAAATACCGAACAATGACTTCACTTAGCCATTTCATTTGTGAAGCCGGTCTCATGCATATTCATAGTTTGGAATATAAGCAATTAACCTGATGTTGTTTTCGATGTCAGGGGAAAATCCATTCAAAACCAATCGGAAGTAACGGGTTGACGGAGAAGTCTCGCTCATTGTGTTTCACTTTAGGTCGTTTCTTGCGAGACTCACACAAAACCTTCCAATGACTGGAAATAAGCCAGTGAATGACGAACCTATCAACGTCTTCACAGCTTTAAATTGCCGGAGAATCATAAACAAGATTATTCTGACTCTAAATGTGGTTTGAAAGCCATATTGTTGTCATTCTGATCTCCATCTTTGGTCTGCAAACCCTCTCGAGGACGGCTTGACTTAGTGTTTGGTAATAAACCTACAGATTAAATCTTAAATGCTTAGCGCTGGAGAAAGGTATACGTATCTTCAGTGTGTTTGCTACAAAACAGTCTCTCAAAACAAAAATACAAATCAGCTTGGGTCAAAGTGGTTTCTTTGGGGAACTTATTCTTAATCCTGCTTGCTTAACAGTGGTGTAAAGTACTCAAGTAAATTTACTTTGTTTCTTTAAGTATTTTAGATACTTTTTTGGAGTATCAAAAATAGAAGCAACTTTTACTCTCAACTTGACTACATTTGTGATTGAGTCTCTGTACTCTTTACTTCACTACATTTGAATGGACACTTACTGTTACTTGTTACCTTGTAAATGTGTGCGACAAGTTGGCGTCTTTTTGTACCACGGTTAATTTCGTGGGTGGATCCGGTGATATCGCCATCTGCAGGATGCTGAAGCTACTGGATGCTGCTTATGAGCTGTGTATATGTTTGTACTTTTTTGCACTTTTGAGTTTGACTGAGACTGACTTTTTGTTCTTTTTTATCCATTTAGTTTTGTCATTTTGAAACATTGATGTGTTACATTTCATTACTATATTAGGAAACAGAAAGTTCCCATTTATTGATGTTTTTTGAGCCCAAGTTCGGTAAGAGTAAATTACTTAAGTCATTTTAGAATCCTCTACGACTGACTCAAGTCTTCTTGGAATTGGTGACTTGTAACTTGTAATGGAGTCTCTTTTACACCAAGGCATTCGTACTTCTACTCCGTTATGGTTTTCAGGTACTCATTACTTAATTCCCTAAAAACATGGATTTACGGTTTATAAGTTAAACATGTCATTAATCGCTTTGAAGTTTGGGACAAGTTGGCTTTGAGATTTTGAGATTGACTATAATTTTGTCGACACTTCTTAGAAGTAGTTTTAATAAATCTTTTAGAAATGTGGAAAAAAAAAAGTAAATGTGCCTTTTTTAAATGTAAAGTGACTTTTTAGTTTGACTTTTCACAGTGTCTACAGTCGGTGAGGTTCCACTACTGTATGAAGATGTGATGGGGAAGATTTCAATCTAATTGAATAATTGCCATTGACCCAAACGATCCCAGTGCGGATCTTCTGCTCATCAAAACTGTGCAATATTAACCATGACACTAGCAGAACTGGACGTTTAATTAATGCATCAAATCAATTACAAATCAGTCTATTTGGAGACCTCCTGCAGGAGAGCCCCTCATTACCAGGGCGCTGATGGAGTCCTGCTCCCTGGAGCTCAGACACGCTCTCTTCACTTTCAGATTGAGTTCACCGAATTAAATGTTTGGCCTGTCAAAGTCACAGATCTCCACAGAGTGGACCACTTTTCCGATTTGTTTTGTTGATGATGTTTATGTGATGGAAATATTCATGTTGGGTGGATCAAGGTTTGTGTGAAAAATTGTATGACAAACTGATAAAAGTAATAAAAAAATGTGCTCCGGAAAATTTGTTTTTGAAAAATGCTCCATACTTGTGTGTGAGAGTGGGAATATGTGTCTCGTTCTGTGATTGGTTGGCCACCATTCCAAAGTGTTCCTTCTGGCCTTCTGGCCCAGAGTTGCCATTATTGTTGTCTCCAGCTTCTCGGGAGCCAGAAGAGAAAGAGCGAATCAGGAATTGGATGGTTTAAATTTTGAGAATATAGAGGTGTTAAGAGTACTTGAAAACCATACTTGAGTAAGAGTATGTATACTTTACTGTAAAAATGACTCCATTACAAGTTACAAGTCTCCAATTCAAAGAAGACTTGAGTCAAAATTTTAGAATCCAATTTGAAAAGAACTTTCTTTAGTCTACTGAACTCTACTGAATTTAGGGAAAACATGTCTCAGTCAAGCTCAAATGTGCAATTAAGTGAAACCGCTAATTTAGCTCACAAATAGCATCCAGTACCTTCAGCATCCTGCAGATGGTGTTATTACCTCATCTGTCCAAGAAATTGACTGCGGTAGAAAAAAATGCCGACTTGTTGTGCACAATTCAAATGTAGTAGAGTAAAGAGTACAGATACTCAATCAAAGATGTGGTCGAGAGTAAAAGTTGCTTATATTTTTGACACTTTAAAAGTACTTAAGTAAAGAAACTAAGCCCATTAACTCAAGTACTTCACACTCATGGTCACCAACATCCGCAAATGGTACCGGGCCGCCAAAGTATGGAATCAGAAAAGTGGCAAAAATATAAAACTTATGCAAATGTATATAAAAAAAAATGAGAAAATGGTTGGGGACCACTGCTTCGCATCACTCAATCTACACTTATCAAGTGTGATGTGATTTCATCATCTAATGTTACAGTTATTCGCTTTTCCAGAATTACAGTATATCATAAAGTTTAATTTGAAGGGTTTGAGGATGTGAAAAGTTGAACCAATTCATTTTACAGAACGAAATCTGGGAAAGTGTAAGCTTCTGAGTATCTGCCCAGTCAACAGACCTCCAGACCTCAGGCTGAGGGAATGTTCCTGAAGTGTGATTTAACATCTGCTTTATAGAGCGAGTATGGTTACACATCATCATCATCATCATCATCTTCTGGCCATGATGTCACATCCTAGGTTCAGTAGCCACAAAGTTGGAGGTTCTCCAGCTTCTGCAGAGATCCATGAGTCCTGCTGATGTGACAAACCTCAAAGTGCAAAGCAATATTTGAGAACTAATTTCACCTAGAAATGTTCATGTTTTTTGATGTCATGAATGTTTTTTTTTTTCTTTCTCTGGTGGTTGTTGTTTTCTCTTTCTGTCTTTGTTTTTCTCTTCCTTCTTTTTGCATTTTTTCTTTGCATTTACTCTCATTGCCACACACTGTACCTAGAATTCTCCCCCCATCTCTCTATCACTCTTCTTCACTTAGACTCTCCCTCTCTCTCTCTGTCTCTCTCTCTCTCTCTCTCTCTCTCACCACCCCCCCTTCTCAGTCTTAATTCGCTTCCTCTTCTCTATCTCTTTCATTCCTCTTCTCATTCCCATGCCGGTGTCTTTTAATCTAGTCGTTATCTCGTTCATCTCTCGTTCATATCTCTCTTTTCTCTTCATTGCTCAACCCATGTAGATGTGTGTTTGTAATTTGCGATTAATGGTTTGAGGAAAATATCTGGGTTTCCATTTGTCTTTGTTGAACTACTTTTTAGTTTTATGCTTTTCATCACGGGCCTTTTCCTTCTATTTTTTCCATCTTGCATATGGAAGTAAATACGCTGTGATGTATTAAGAGAGATGGATGGTTTCAGCGGCGGCACAGGAAGTGATCTGTATCATTGGAGGAGTCAGCAGGAGGAGATGGCTATCACTCTTAATTACTGTCCCCACCAATCAATACGCTAGGAACTCCAGCGTGGTTCACTAGTGTGTGTGTGTGTGTGTG